>JAUTXW010005230.1:0-124406 GCA_030620095.1 Kuschelorhynchus macadamiae
GCTATGTACGTGTACCTGACCGGTTGGTCTTGTAGGTTGAAGAAATAAACCGAATACGAAAAAATACGCGTTACCCTATTATGAAGAATCACTAGGGCTAGGAAAAATATGCAGTAAAAAAATTAAATATATGCGCATAAAATGCTTTAAAAAAACCGAGGAATATGCAATAACATGCAGCCAATTTTCTCTTAAGTACTTATAAAAAAACACAAGCAAATATGCTTAAAAATTATAATTTCTAATACTTAGATCATTTTACAAAAAAAAATAATAATAATAACTAAACGAAAAACTAAAGCGAGACATCGTAAGAAACGAAAATATGAAGCTGGACTTTAAATATAGGACATAATATTATATTACACTGTATACACTATAATAATCAAAATTATTACAAATACATTGTTAATTTTGTTCGTCTATTATGGTAGTATATATATAATATGATAGTTCTCTATATTTTCAGTAGAAAAATTTTGTCTCCGATCATCTAAAACATATTTATAAACTGAAAACGACTTTTCTACATTACATGAAGTAATAGGGGCATTTTTTAATGCTAAGATAATATCTGGCTCTAATGATCCTAAAGTTGTTGAATCGGTGTTAACCCCACTTGAAGTCAGACACAGAATTAGACGTATCAAATCTATTATTTTTTTGCAAAACGTAATTAAATTTTTCGTAAACTTTTTTACCAACAGATCCTGGTACCTTAGACAACTCGATTTTACATTTTCTAATTTTATCAATAGACTGGGTTAACTCCAAATTTCTTTCCTCTAGTTTAGTAATGTGTGTTGCCGATTTTAAAAAATGATTTTTAATAAAAATCAGATCATTTTTAAGAGAATTTTTAGTTATCAATTCTGTAACTTTAGCTATGCTCATTACCGCATCTTCGTCAAGTTCGTAAACAACAAATTTGGTCGTAATACTCTGCATAAAATCCCGCAGGTTCTAGCCACGTTCCCCACCTTGTGACAATTGGTTCAGGGGTTAGAGGGATATTAGGGAATTTTTCTTTGTAATACTGGACACGCAACGGCGCTTTGGAATATATCTTTTTTCCGTTCGATATTAGAGTGTTAACGTCATGAAATTAATTTCTAATGCATTCTACTACTCTACTTAATCCATGTGCCAAACAAGTACAGTGGATCAGGTTAGGATAAAAGATTTTCATGGTAAACCTGGTAAAAGGTCATCCCCATATGACCCTTACGTTTGGACCAACATTTGAAGCCATCGGATAAGTAGTTTTTTAGCTTTGCCGCGAACAGACAGACCGACAGATGGAATTGAGAAAACACGTTTTTCAACATCTAGGGACCCTGAAACGTGAAGGTCTGTAAAAATCTCAGAAGGTGATTTTTTAACGATTACAATACTTATATCGTTCTAGATGCCCAGCACTACCTGGCAGGTTGTCTTAGGTTAGGTTTATAAATATTATTAATTATTCTCATATAATACGATTTTTTAAAGCTAAAAGTTGTATTGCAAAGTTTCCCAAGTAGGTATAACGTCTTTAATTTATCTAAATATCATTAACAGGTATAAAAATAAAATAAAAAACCTAATACTTAATTTACTAACCATTTTAGAACAAACAGTACAAAACACTTTATCACCAGATAATTGCAATTCATTACTCTAATTTTTAATCCGGCTATGTAAAAGCTCCTGCCTGCTAGATGCTATCTTAGGCGTATTTCATTTTAATTTCAAATACAAAATAAGCTATAAATGCAAAAATATGAGATGTATTACTATCGCACTGCAGTTTTGCAAAAAACGTTGGTTGCGAAAATTCAGATAATTCAGTAGCTTAAATAGAAATGGGCAAAATATCAATAAATTTATATTTCCTTATGATTCTTTCAGAAAATAAAATAAAAAGTAATATATATATATAAAGAGTATGCTAGCATGCGCAGGTATGCAGTGACATCTTAAAATATGAATGCATATGCAAACATGCAGTTATCTGCAAATGCATATTTTTCCTAGCCCTAATAATCACAAACCTTCCGCGTTTAACTAAAGCTTAAATTTCATTGTTAACATCTATCGAGTTTTGAATGTTTGTATCATAATGTTTCAAAGGCAATATTTATTAATTTTGTTTTTTCTTCTAAAATTCAATGTTTTTCCTGCAATAAAATATCTGTTATAGATTTTAAATAAAATAAAGTATGGATATGTTTTTAGATAGATTTTTTCACATTTAATGCACAAAATAACTTGCGACACATTGCCACTCCTAAATTTTAGGATTTATATAATCTATAACCTTTGCTCGTACACATCAAACTTGCCGAAAATTGCCTATTCAGATATTACGTCGTATTTAAGTAGGCCATGCGTGTCAATGAAACAAAATTGAGCCGTTGACAGGTACCGTCATACTGTCGATTAGTGTTATTGGAATGTTTAAAGCCTGCGTTATAGATTGCAAACGTTTGCGTCTTGCGTCGCCATTTGCGCTGTCCTTGAAGTTTACTTAACGTAAAGCAATAGGTACGGTTGGCGATCTTTAACTTTGACGGAAGCAGCTGGCGAAAATCGACATTTGCGTTAAGCTGTAACCAATAAAATTGATGGATTTTAGAGGGCCTTTTAAAATGTTCGTCCTTCGTAATAAATTTGACATTACTATACACATAACATCCTCGTCCATTTAAAAAAACTGCTTGGGGTCACTGTCTTTAATTTGAAGAAAATGCTTGTAGGAGTTTTGAGTATTTCCACCCCAATTAACAGGCCGAATTCGCCATCTTCTTTGCCGCCTTCTCTTCAACAATTTTACAGCTGCGACACACAATAATATATCCACAATACCTAGCCTTTACCAGGCATTATTACTATGATTTTGATTATCCATGCTTAGTAAATTAAAAAACGCACTTAAACTGAAAAACAAGCAAGACAAAATTGCATTACACAAAAAGGCGATAAATATAAACATTAAAGTAAGGTTAGTACCACAGACGACGCAAAGCGCAAACGCTTTTAATCTATAACTCGGGCTAAGAACCAGCGTAAACTCACGACTCAAACGGACGAAGCAAGACGCGAACTTTTTCAATCTATAACCCAGGCTTTAATAAGTTTGGATTAGTAACAAAATGTTTAAAGTTAGTAAAAAATATCTTTCGGATAGTATTATCAATTTGAGCGGTAATGAAGAAAGATTTCTTGCTGACCTAAAAGTACGATTCAATATTGGGTCCGATTACTTCAGAACTGTGAAATTTACTTTAGAGAGAGATTTTTTACCCAAGTTTGGAAATAAGCGGAAGCAAGTTAATAGAACTAAAGAACAAATCAACAAAGAGTTTAAATATTGGTTGAAAGGTGAATTAATAGTTAAACATATTTTTAATGTATCGACTCCCGCAGCAAGACCGTTTAAGAAATTTGAGGAGCGTTCGGAAAGGAGCAAGAGTAGAAAGTTATCTAAACTGAAAGAAATAAATAATATGTCAATAGCAGAACTTCAAGGAATTTTGGAAAGAAAATTAAGGAAAGAAAGTAAGAGAGATAAAGCAAAAATCATTCGAGAAGTGCTTTCTCTGGGAGCACATAACTTTAAAAAACAATTTTCTGAAGATTCTTAGCTTTGGTAGCAGATGCAAAGTTATCAAAATATTAATATAATAATTTAAGAGCAAAATGTGAGTCAAATTTTTCGAGCCAAATCTGACTGATACCAATTTTTAATAGAAATTACTGAAAAAGGTGCTTCTATTAAAATGCAGTAACTTTTAGACCACACCAATAAACGATTGTTTTTAACTTTCACGTGTTTTAAGTTAAAATAACTCTTAAGTATCTTCTAAATTCTTCAGCGCCCTTTTCAATTAAATTAAAAAAAAAACTGAGTTTATAATATAAATTCCTAAAGATTATGTTTGCGTTTTATAAGGTTAAGGTAGTTGTCGTTAAATTATGTTGTAGTTTTTTCTTGGAATTCCTCAGTAAATTAATAAAAAAATACACGCTTATTTTCTTTTTGTAAACTAATTATTATTAATACATTTTCACCAAATCTCTGAGATCTAAGCAACTGTTGAGGTATTATAAAATGTTTCATATTTTGGCCACGGGCTCCTATAAGAACGTACCACCGTGCGTCGCACAGTGGTCAGTTTTTACGATCTGGCTGAGAAATATTATATATTGAATTAAAATGGCACCAAACCCACATATTCTCTTAAATTTTGTCATCTTGGGTGTTAATGAATATGTATCTTATTGGTATAGCGTGTATACTATGGTTAAAGTTTAATGCGTAAGGCCACTATGTAAAATCATATTCATACTCCAGTATGCCAAAATAAATAAAATAAACACTGAGGAAATAATTTTCATACTTATTAAATTAACAATAAATGATAAAATAATTGTTGAAAGTAATATTTTTTTAACCCCTTTACACGTCTAAACCACCCCCCACTCTTAAAGTTTTTAAATAATATAATATTCGGTTAACGGAAAAAATGAATTGCAAGATTTGATAGACAGACAGCCAAGCTCTGTAAAGCCAAATAAAATCGATTAAAAATAAAAAGCCGTCGCCATATTAGATCCGCCATTTTATTTTTCATAACTTAAAATATGTCGCTGCAGGAATTACGCATATATGTCAAAGTTTAGGTTTATAAGTTTAAATAAAGCGAGTGAAATAGAACCAAATGATTTGGAGAGATTTGCTTAGAGTGCATGATATTAAATAAACTGTATATTTTTCTATTTGTTGCAGGTTGTTGCAGCTAATTTTTTAGAGAATAAAAGAATAATATATACATTAAAACACAGTTATATCAGTTTAACAAATACACGCAAATATCAGAGTGTATGGAGTTTTAAATCTAAAAATCCGTAGTATTATCTAACAAAAACGACAAATATAAACATAGATGCTTCTACTAAAATACAGAAATCAAATATTCTGAAAATTTTATTAAAACTTAAGTTTTACTTACCCATTTTAAACTTTTAATCACAAAAAACTCAAAACACTCCACGTGACGTGCATTAAACAATCGATAAAACATTACGTAATTCTGACAGTTTAATATACTTACCATGGCCGCCTAAGTCAAACTTGCTCTTTAACAGCTCAATGCATGATTCTAAGTGCAGTTATTAACCAAATTGTTTTACTTTAAGCTCAGTGCATGCATATTAAAGCTATTTCATACAGTAATAAATTTTTTTAATTATTTTTATTTTTTGAATTTTTCCTAGCCAGATGAATCAAACTGACTACTGTGCGTCGTGCCGTCTGAATGTTGCGACGCCGTGCGGCGTCTGAACTCGATTTAGATTGGGTTTTACCTAAGAGGACAATAAAATAATAAACTATTCTCGCATTAGAAAATTGCATTAGTCTGTGGATTTTTTTGACCATATGTTAAATTATTAAAATTACACTTTACACCCTATATAAATTATTTATTTGTTCACATTTGGTACAGTTTCCAGTATTACTGTCGTTTATCGTAGCCCAGTTAGTTTCATTCTCTCAAACAAAGTGAAAGTGAAAGTGAAAGCGAAAGTGGTAATTATTTCGAAAATACGATGTTCTTCGTGGATTAAGCCTTATCCAGAACTTGTTGTGAATTATGTTTTTTGCAAGCCTTGTTCAAAAGTTGTTTCCTCCTCGAAGAAATTCCAAATAGGTCAACACATTAAGACGCCGTCTCACATTGCTAAGGTTAACAAGATGATGTCTAGTCCCATTCAATTATTATTGAAGCAGTCTTCTGAGACTTTTAAGAACGAAAAGCATGGCCAGTCTGAATTTAACGAAGATCTGTGTAAAATGTTTTTGGCTGCTAATATTCCTTTAAACAAGTTGACCAACCCGTAAGTCAAGGCTTTTCTGCAAAAATACTCAAAATTTAATGCCCCAGATGAAGCAACATTAGGAAAAAACGTCATTGGAAAGGTGTTTGGTACCTAGAAGATATAAAGAACGAGACTGGAGATAACTATCTATATTGTCGTCGGCGAAACAACTGATTTGTGTGGTCGTTACATAGCTAATTTAAGATCGGAAAACCCACAGAAGAAGAACCTGGAAAAGCTTACCTCTTAGCGGTAAAAGAACTAAATAATAAACAACCTCACAGTTACCCGTTTTATTCAAGAAACATTAACACATTTCTTTTTGCCGAATTCAGTTTCCACAGATAAATTTTATGAAAATTTAATTCAGAAAATATTAGAAATTCCTTCCCGTTGGTGAATGACCTAATAGCAAATGTGAAAAAAATATTTATAGAGGCCCCATTACCAGTACAGTTTTACAAGGCGAATTTGCCCGGACCCTGTCGTGACCAGGTGGGCACCTGGATTTATGCGGCAATATTTTATGCCGATAATTTCCAAAAATTGAAAGACTTAATTTTACAAATATATGATGATTATTATGATTAAAGTGGAAGAATAGTTAAAGTATACTAAGTGTAACTATGGATTTCTAGCAGAGAGTATTTTGCAACTAGAAGAATCGTTTACAAGTCTACCTGTGTCGATAGATATATTAGAAACGTGTACAAAATTGCAAACAAATACGAGGTGAGGTAGGTAAAACAGCAGTGGCAAAATTAGAAAGTTTAATAGAAAAAACTCTGGTTTTAAGGCAGGTGGTAGACATAACGTTAGGAAAAACTGTAAGTAATTTGGCTACAGAACCTGCCTTAGCTCCGAAATTAAAAATTTGCCCTATAATTTTAGTAGATGTAGAGAGGTCGTTTTCTTTGTACAAACATATCCTTAATGATAGATGCCACATTAATTAGCTAAAATCCTTGAAGAACACATAATAACTAGTGCGATTTATAATTTTTTGAATTAATATTAATATAAGTTTGATATAAATTGATATCGAAAAATTGTATTAGGTGATTTAATAAAGTATATACAACTTTAATGTATTTTTATTCAATACTGTAAACTGGGGCTACTTTGCTCCATTTTAATATACACAAATGAATACTTCTCTAAAAAAATGAAAAAGCAGAGATACAAGTTTAGTCTTAACACTAGTTATTAAAAAGGGATTAGTAAAGATTTCTGCATGGTCGATTAATTAAAAAATCACCTGTAACTGTAGATTTTTTTTTATAAAAAATGGGGCAAAGTCTACCAATGGAAGGTGTTACTTTGCGCCAGTTTAAAAATGACACTGAAATGCATGGTATACGTTCTTTAGAGTAAAGTAATCCTACGTTACTTTGTTGATAGAGTTTGCTCCGAAAAATATATTTGTGCACAAAAAAAATTGCCAAAAAGATGTTATTATTTTTTTTATTAGAAAAAAGGTAGATACAATCTAAAATTGTGAAAAACAACATTCATCGATTAAAAATAAGTAAGTAAGTATATAAAAAGGGCCAAAGTAAGTAAATGAGGGAGTTATTAATTTACATTCAAAAATAGTAACACAACTCAATGTTCATAGAGAGTTTTAACTAGCCAGTTTTCCTATTTCTACTGGTAACATTAACAAAAAAATATACCTTCTAAAATTGCAAAAGTTCGATTCTTTTCTTATTAGTACAATAAATAAAACAAGTAACTTCTTGAATTGTCATTTAAAAAATGGTTAATTATTATTCTAAAAAGTCATTTAGTTCTGGAACTGCATATATACCTCTTTTATTAACTTGTTTGTTTTTTTAACTTCTGCATGGAAGTGATGCTCACTTTCATTTTCATTAAATGCCACAATTTTTCCAGGATATAACAAGCTTTGGTAGGAAAAAACCACAAAGCTTCCTATTTCCCGAAGTACAGGTTTAAACTGGAAATCATTATTTTTACATGACTTTCCTTCTACATAGTCCAAAAACTTTTTTCTTTCTGTTGGTCGTCAATCAGTTCATCAAAATCCATATCATCTGAAGAATTATCGTCAAATACAGTTTGGGTGCTTTTTTGTGCACATGAACTACTAGGTTCTTCTATCATTTCTTCGTCCTCTGTGACCTCTTTATCACATAGTGTATTTTCAACACAACGCTTTTTCCCGAAGAATATTAAGTTTTTTCCTATGTCTCTTAAGAGTTTTTGTCAATTCTGTTCTTTAACTTTGAACTATTTGTAGAAACGCGCCTGGACATCATCTGAATTTTTTTTTCTTTCTTCGACGTTTGGGCCAATTATCTCCATCATCTTTGATAGAAGTGGCGGAAACTTTTTGGATGGTTGTGTTACGAATGCTTTCATCAGTATCTTTCCACATTGACATTACTTTTCGCTATGCTATTTTTAAGGGTCTGAAAAAAGCTACATCTAGTGGCTGCGTCAGATGTGTGCTATTTAGCGGTAGAAAAATTAACGTTATTTGATTTTCGGGGCATATCTTTAGTGAATCCAAAGTTATGTGAAAAGACAGGTTGTCACATAATATAACTTTTTTACCTTCCAATCTTTTGAGACGTGGTAGCATCATCTGACATTGGAGAGAGTCGGTAAATATTAAGGCATCAAACCATCCCGAACTACTAGAGTTATATCTGCATCCTTTAGGTCCGTTCTCTGTCCAAGTACTCCACATTTTGCTGGCCCGATAAACTACGTAAGGGGGAAGTAGCTCTTCCGTGGCATTTCAAGAAAACATGATCGATATAGACGTTTTTGATGAATTGCGGATTAGTTCTGTATACTTTGATCCTTTCCCGACACCCTTTTTTTCCCGGGGTCGTCGCTCAAATTTGTCTCGTCAAAATTTCAGATTTGAGTTGGCGGCACATCTTCTGGTTCATCCACAGCTGCTCTTGTTCGCTTTACATTTTCAGCGAAACGTTGCGAGAGTTCGGGGTTTCTGGCTAAAAATCTTTTCATCAAATCATTGCCGGGTAGGTTGTTTTTAAATGCTTTTACATTTCTTCCACATCTAGCTAAATATTTTTTTATAATATTTCGCAGTTCGTAAATGTTTACAGGGAACCCATAATCTGCTAAAGATTTAATGCACTGAACAACACGGAATTTTGTATTTTTCTGCAGCTTTTCTATGTGAGATATATACGTTTTTAATTTCGTTTAAACATTTTTTTAAAGTTTCTGCTGTATAGTCAGCGTACGTTCGCAGCCAGCTTTTTTCTGGTATTTTCTGGGCATAACTATAACAAAAAGAAACAATAAGTAGCTTCGTAGAGACCTATTAAATTTAAAAACAATAAAAAAAAAATTTTGACGATGAAAAATAGCGCGAGTTTTCGTGTACGACTTTACAACGAGGTCATGCATCTAAGAAGGAAGAAATGTGGCGACTTTGCAGTACAGGTTGCTCTCACATAAGCAACATTTAATGCCGAAGCGTTTTTTGGTCATATATCTATGCAGTCGTAGTATTCAATTATATTAGACTTTTTGCAAGCATGGTGCAAAGTAGCCCTCGAAGGAGCAAAGTACCTCCGGTTTACGGTACTAAAAAAATACTACTTTAGTGAAAATTTTATTCAGAAAATCAAAGTTTAGTTGTTTTATTACTGCAAATTCTTTGTATATTTACGTATTTTCTTGCATATATCCTGGATACATTTTAAAAAATATGTGTATAAATATATGCGCATATTCTTAAGGTTTTGGGTTGCATACTTAGAGGAAGTATAAAAATAGAGTTCATTATTTACATATTAGCCACTGCCAAGATTACCTCACAGTATAAGGTCGAACGTACGACGCCAAGAACGCCAATGTTTATATCAATTTATATTACGGTGAATATGTTTAAACATGATGCAATAAAATGTTCATACAAAGAATAGTAGTGTATTTCCAGTATTAGTTTCTAAGCAGTATAAAGAAATTACTTTTATTGCAAAATAGCAAAAAGTCTCTGATCAGATTTCACCAGTAACAACAGTTTTGGTTAGCTATGGCAAACCCGATCAACAACTCCACGTATTAGACCATCCCACTGTGGTATTAGACTCATCCCACTTTCATTGACAAGAGATCCTTATAGTAAAAAAGTATAATAGTCTACAGTAAACATTGTTACAGGGTCACGTGACAGGCGTGACTTAAAATCTAATAGCGGGTCGTAGAACCACAATAAATTTTAACATTAAAGAAATTAATTTACTAAAAAATGTTTTATTAGATACCAAGCTTTTCTTAGCGTCACTACTGCATGTGTTTTAATGTATTATTGTGTATTTGTGGATATGGCTCAAATCTAATTATATGTTGCCTTACTTCAAGAAGCAGCGTTCTAAAGGCGCGGTGACATTAGAAGAACATTACTTTTTAAATATTTAATAAATAAGTTTTATTTACTTTATCTTGGACATTGCGAAACTAGGAGCTTTAGTTGACCTAACGGTGCGACAATGTGAGTTTGTAAAAAAATGGCCGTTTAAGTTCGAAATTTTTTTTAATCACTAAGTAAACAGCAAGATTTCTTTTCCCAGGAGACATGTCTAATGGAAGATACCTTATTCACTTATTTTGGGTCACATGACGTATTGACCAATTAGGTTCAGTATAATAGAACGTTTATTTCGTTGGGGGTTATGTGAGAATCTTCAGAAGCAAAATGATACAAAAAAGTTTTTTTTTGCCGATTACAATAGTTTTTCCTATCAGAGAATTAAAATAATTATAGAATATACCTATACTATATTACAATAGTCGAGAAAAAAACGAACTGCGATTTCGAAAATCATAAAGTTTCGGATGATTTCGCGCCTTTTTTTAATTTTCCCTTGAGTTGGGCCAATTTTTTATAGAAGTGCTGTCAGGTAAAAGAATTTAAATGGTGATTCTTTGAGTATTAAAAATAAAAATGTGTTTGTAAACATGTTCTAAGCTGGTTAGAATTTAAGATTTAGGATATTGAAAATTAAAAAAAAATGTTTTATATTTTTTAAATTTTAGCTATTATCATGGAAAAACAATATGACAATTGGCTATTCTATTTGTATCTAACAACGCTCGCTTTTTTTTTACTTTCCTCGCAAGAGGAAAGTATTCGAGTTGCACAAAAACATGTTTTCTCAGTTCGGTCGCAGGTCGGTTAGTCTGTATATCTCTCCGCGACAAAGCTCAAGAATTGCTTGTTCTATTTACTTCAAGTTTTGGTTAAAAATTAAAGGTCATATGATGACGACATGGTAACATTTTGGTAAAAATCCAATATGGCTGAACAAAATGGCGGTTTATTGAAATTTAAAAAAATATTACTAAGAAACTGCTTATCAATTTTATCCAAATTTTGCAGAAAAATTAGGTTTGACATAACCATCAACTGATAAGTTTTACTACGAATCCAAAATGGCAGTCTAATAAAATGTTGTGTCAATACAGAAAACTACTATATCGATTATGTTCAAATTTTGCTCAAAAATCAAATATTATATAGGGATGAACTGGTAAAAATGTTGAAACAAATTCAAAATGGGGAACAAAACGGCGGCCTAATTAAATGCTTGAAAATATCTGAAAAAAATACTTATCGGATTAATTGATTGATTGATAACATCCCCGTTTTAAATATTTATTACTAAAACTGTATGAATTGCTCACCTAATATCGATTTTTATTCAAATCTGTATAAATATTAAAATTCGCTCGCATTCTAGGCACTCCTACTCTCGTTTTTTAAATATTTACTAAAAATGTATGATATGTATTTTCAAATACCCCCAGATTCCTACTTTCTTTCAGCCAAATCTACACAAATGTTAATATTCCGCCGCCATGTTGGCATTACAATCTTGAATTTTTAAAATGTTGACAAAAATTCATGATGTGCAGTCTTAGATACCCCTAAATGCCGAATTTTAATCAAATCTGCAAAAATTTTAGAATTAGTCTGCTATGGTGGTGCCGCAATTTTTAATTCTCAAATATTGACTAAAATTTCATAACTTTTATTCTTAAATACTTCTAGATACTGATATTTCAGCCGAATCTGTACAAATGACAAAATTCGTTCGCTATGTTGGCGCCACCATTTTGATTGTTGTTGTGCATTCTTAAATAATCCCCACAAATGTTAAAATCATTCGTCCGACGTGTTGACACCGCTATTTTGAATTTTTAAATGCTGACACTTTTAAATTTTGCTAGGTACTGATTTTCAGTTTTGGCTACACAAGTAACAAAATTCGTCGGTCGCATTGGCGCCGCCATTTTGGATTTCTAAACGTTGACTAAAAAAAACCGGGTTTTTAATATCCGAAAGTGTATGCATGTCAAATTTGAAAATAATCGATAGTGGAAGTGCTGAAATATCCATTAAAAGATTTGAACCAGACATACACACATACAATCAGACGAATAGGAAGCCAATAAAAGCGCGTTAAAAGCATTGATTTTAATTTAAAACTCTAACGC
The DNA here is from genome assembly GCA_030620095.1 of Kuschelorhynchus macadamiae. NCBI lineage: Eukaryota > Metazoa > Arthropoda > Insecta > Coleoptera > Curculionidae > Kuschelorhynchus > Kuschelorhynchus macadamiae. The sequence continues at coordinate 12,370 of JAUTXW010005230.1, forward strand.
GTATTCATTAAACAGGTTTAACTTTAGATAAGGTCTAACTTGACAGTTACAGGTTTAAGATGACATTTTCAACAACTGAACAAATAATTTTTCTAAATGTCACAATTACAAAATGATAGTGACATAAGGCAAACATAACTAAAAACTAAAAGTTAATAATATATAAATAACTAATTTCCTTTTAAACTAACGAACGATTATTTCTTTGTAGTTTGTAAAAATACCTATTTGCCTCATTAAGGAATAGGTAAGAATCCTTCTTTTTGTAAACGATAATGAAGCATGGCATATTTCTTCAATTTCGTACATTAAATATTTTAACAGGTCGTCAATTTGTTTCGCCATATCGAATTCATACCAATATTTTACCAGTTTTTTTTTTAATATCAGACGTAATTTTTGTGGAAAATTAAATAAAATTAAAGTAAATCGAGTAAGTGGATTTTTTAGCTATATCTGAACAGACCGACCGACGGACGGTAATGGAAAAACATGAGGATCTGTAAAAACCCGGAACGATATTTTTTTCACGATTAATGATCTCACTCACGCCGTCACCGGCATTCGTCAACAAATGGCCACGGCTTGGGCATTGGCCATCCCCACTTCTTGTTTTATCGTAAACATTGGTCGACAGAATGTGAAAAATAGGGAAACTATGTTGGCGCTTACCCCTAACATGATTTATGAATGAGTTGTGATCTCTACTTTAATTCTTACTCTAAGGTTGCATATAATCCGGAATTTAGTAATAACATTATATTTATTCGATTTCACATTTTTTAAAACAAAGACGGCATATGTCTGTCGTCAAAACCAGATCGGGCGTAAAATAATTTTTGTTAACAGTTTCGACTTATAAGATTTAGAAAACAAATTATTTTAATCTATTTTCTGCTTTTCCGAAGGACCACCACGCATCAATTAAAAATTAAATAAAACCAGCTAATTAGCTGGTATTTTCATAGGAATTTAGTAAAAAATATAATTTACTTTATTTTGTGAACTGCTATATCTCTTCTAATTATGATTATATTTAAATTTAGCCTATTCTAAGGATAAAAAAACGGAGTCTTAAACAAAATCAATGTAACAATGATTTAACTACAAAAAAATTCTTACAATTTTGAGAGTAGTTTAATTTTATTAACTAAAGCTCTAATTCAGCTAAAATAATTTTATTTTTGTCCATTCTTAAAACTTCACACTATTCTTTCACGACTAAATTTTCACGTAAATAAGTTGAATTAGCTTCTGCCTGACCTAGGCACAAAAAAGTAACAAAATACGCTTGTTTCAAGATAGGTATCAATTAATTATAGTGATGAAAGATACATTCGGTATCTTATTGTCTTGCACTTGGCAAAGAATTAATTCTTGTGAATTCACTAGAATCTCACGAACGTAAAATCTTCAAAACTTGTAATTTTTAGTATAGAACATTTAATTTTTAATTTGCAAATCTTGTCTAGATTTACTTCACCCCTCTATAACATTGACGCAGCCAATCACTGCCAAGAGTTCTCACTGAGATGGGATGATATTATGTGACACGGAAAAAGATGCAGTTATAAGTAAGTATAATGTGCTTGCCGTGATTCTCGTTTTGCAGCCTGATCTACTATGTTTATAGGAATATTGGCGTTGTGAATATAGAACAGAGAAAGCAAATAAAGAGATTATTAATTATAGGCGGCTTTCCTTCAGATAAATAAAATTTTACTGTCAGAAATGACAGCAAAAACCATTCTAGTGTGTTAATGTTAATGTTAACGGCAATGCTTTGTTGATTTATATAAATCACTTTAGGAATCTAACAATGCCTTAGCCTGTACGGTATGGCGTTAGCAGTATATTTTAATATTTGAAGAGAATTTTTTTTTTTTTTTTTGTGTCGATGGGGAATGCTTTTACGCACGACTCCATCCTGGTTGGGATGGAGACAGTGTGGGACTCGCATTACTGCCAGGTTGTTACACTTGACAGATTGGGGGGGGGTGAGTTGCCTCTTTGGCACGGTGTTTTGTGCCGCCTCTCGTTACTGTATATCTGAAAAGGAAAATATCATTAGTAATGTAGTCGTCTTACCTGTTGAAGTTACTCTTGTTGATCCGTCCTCCCGTCTGTCCGGTTGCCACTGTCAGCGTCTCACTTGACAGATTGGGGGGGGGTGAGTTGCCTCTTTGGCACGGTGTTTTGTGCCACCTCTCGTTACTGTATATCTGAAAAGGAAAATATCATTAGTAATGTAGTCGTCTTACCTGTTGAAGTTACTCTTGTTGATCCGTCCTCCCGTCTGTCCGGTTGCCACTGTCAGCGTCTCACTGGACTTCCAGTTTGCCGATGTCAGGTTCCTCCGTCCATCCGTGTGTTGGTCTTCTTGGTGTGTCCTCTTCTGGGCCCTCAGTGTCACTGCTGTTCCGTGTCCTTGCAGTGAGGAGCTGAGGAGGGGTTTTCTTTTACCTCAGGTTCAACTGCAGCTCGCTCAACTGGCTGCGCAACTGCTGCAGCCAGTTGAGGTACCTGGTATCCTCTTCTTTTACCTCAGGTTCAGCTGCAGCTCACGCCGGAGCCAGCTGAGGTACCTGGGAATCCTCTTCTTGGAGATTTTTATTGGCCACATGAGTTGCTTAAGAATTTTTGCAAGTGAGATCTAGCTTCTGAGGAGCACGGAGGCTCAGAAGTTTTGATTCACTTGCATCCATCCTCAAGCACTTTTAACGCAGAAGTCCGTGTCTTGGTCTTCTGTGTTTGGTCCTATTGTTGTGGTTTGGAGCTAGTGGATCGTAATTCACCAGGTCTCGTAGATTTTCATTATGATGGTTTTCGGCTGCTCTGAAGGCTCGGGTAGCCTTTTGTTGCATGAAGTCTTCGATTTGTGTCCATTGAAGATCTCTCTGCAAGTCCTCATTCCTGATGAACCACGGGGCATCTGCCGCCATCCTTATCAGTTTGTTTTCTGTCCTCTTGATTTTTAGAAGGTTTGTTTTTGACGCATAGCCGTAAGCTGTGGAGCCGTACATTAGTTGGCTCCTTGCTACTGTTTTGATGAGTAGCAGCTTTGTCCTGATTGCCATTTCGCTCTTTCGGCAGAGCAATGGATAAAGTTTATTCATTGCCTGTCTGGCTTTGGTCCTCGCTGCGTTGATGTGTTTGGTCCAAGTCAGTCGTTTGTCCATGGTCATACCTAGGTACTTGACCTCGTTGGACTATGGAATCTCCACTTCTCCAACTCGGATTCTGGCTCTGGCAGTCAGTCTCCTTCGTTGGAAAAGTATGGCTTGCGTCTTCTGGGGGTTGATCTTGACTTTCCACTTAATGCACCAGTCATTAAGCTCATTTATGTCCTCTTGCAGTCGTCTTCCCAGGATGCGGGTGCTTCTGCTTTTGTGTACGATGGCGGTGTCGTCTGCGTAGAGTGCTGTTATGCCCTCGTCTCCTATCGGGACATCATGGGAGAAAATGGAGTAGAGCAAGGGTCCTAGTACCGATCCTTGTGGAACTCCTGCTTCCAGTCCTCTTTGTTCAGAGTGGGTATCATTCACTTTGACGGAGAATGTCCTGTCTCTTAGGTAGCTGCGTATTATTTTAATGCTTCTTCTCTCGTATCCGGCCACAGACATTTTGTACACCAGTCCTTGGTGCCACATCCTGTCGAAGGCCCTCTCGATGTCTAGGAAGACTGCTCCTGTGGCTTCTCTGTTGTTGAATCCTTTTGTAATGTATTCAGTAGCTCTGAGGACTTGTTGTTCAGATGAGTGCCCAGCCCTGAAGCCGAATGGTTCGTCTGGAATGGCGTCTAGCTCTTGGGTCTCATCTTTTAGTCTTCTAGCTATGGCTCGCTCAGCTACTTTGCCTAGTGCAGGGAGTAGACTTATGGGCCTGTAGTTTTGCGGTAGGGTACGGTCCTTGCCTGGTTTTTCCAGGACTATGACCTCCGCCTTTTTCCACATGCTGGGGAAGTGGCATGTCCTCAATATGGTGTTGATGATGTTGGTCATAGCACTGTAACCTTTTCTTGGAAGGTACTTCAGCATCTTGTTGGTAATGCCGTCGGCTCCAGGGGCTTTTTCCACCTTTAGCCTTTTTATTATGTCTCTGACTTCTCCAGGGGAGACAGGAGTCGGATTGTGTTGAGGTAGAACCTGTGCGTCCAGATCCCTTACAATCTCGTTGACTTCTTCTATGTGTTCGTCGTCTTCGTTGGGGTGATGGTTTAACTGACCTTGTTGAACAATGGCGTCAGCAAGGATCTCAGCTTTGTCTTGATCTGAGTAGACAGGGCCGTTTACACTTTGAAGAGGTGGTAAGGGTCGTTTGTCAGACCTTAAGGCACGCTGCATTTGCCATGCAGTCTGGTGAGTTGTATCCAGGGATTTCACTTTTTCACTCCACTTGTTATCCCGGTATTCCTTGAGACTGTCCCTCAGGAATTGGGAGTGGCGATTTAGTACAATCCTGTCTTCTTCCTCTCGGGTCCTGAAGAGAAATAGCATTTTGGCTGGTTTTTATTTAACGGAATAAAAGTAATTTTTGGAACTTGACGCGTTGAAACTTGTACAATACGAGATTGCAGGAATGGGATTTTAATATTTTATGAGGCGAGCGTGGCCTTTTAACCGAGGTAAATTTTGTTTTAAATTATTGATTTTAGATTGGTTTTTGATGTGCGCCCAGTAAAGTAACAGCGCTTGATTTTGAATATATGTATATATATATATATATATATATATATATATACGTAGGAAGATTTTCTGTGGTTTTTTTGGCCTCAAGTTATTTGTTTGGAAAAATAAAACAAATTTATTTTTCGGCACTAATTTTCATTTTGTTTATTGCAAACGTTTCGGCTAAATGCCTTCATCAGTGCTGTTTGACTGAAACTAAAAACAGTACTATTTTATATTATGCGAAGTCAACATTTTTTTTTTTTTTTAAATGTAGAGACAAAATGTTACATACATATACTTATAGACACATAATTAAAAATAACCTTTTTTTTTTTATATATAATAATAATTCGTTACGCTAACTAAAATTCCTAGTAATTTATACTTTCAAACTCACCCAAGAAGGTAACTTCCTGCATTCAGCAAACCAAAAAAGAATAAAATTTTTGTCACGTCACATTTAGTATACAGTATTAGACGCCAACAAACATGTAAAATTTTTATTTATAAAACTACGGTGGCATGTTAGTCTACCGATATATTTTGACTGGAATTGCACCTCGTTTTGAAGCAGTTGCTTGTCTTTCTGATTGTTTTTACTGAAGCAAAAAATTGTATATTGTGTTGTTGTTGTTTTGGTGTATAGCATGAGGGCCTTTAATTATACTATTTGTTATTATAATCAATTGGTAATTACTGTATTTTTTTTCCGTTTCACTTAACTAAGTAGAAAAAAATTTTTTTTTTTTTTTCTTATTTATTAATCAAGGAGAAAATTTCGGAACATGATAATTATTTTATTACGTTGTGATATATTTGGTTTAAATTTTTAATTTCAGTTCTATCATTTATTGAATTTTTATTTTGCTTAATATAGAGCATTTCTAAGAATTCCCTTTTTCTTTGGTTGGTTTCCGTTTTTAATATTTTTGTGTCTTCATATTTGAATTTATGGGATGTTTCATTTTCGTGCTTAGTTAATGAAGTTTTATTTTTTTTGTCATATTTATGTCCATTTAGGCGGTTTTTAAGGTATTGAGTAGTTTGTCCGATGTATACTCCTGGGCAATCATTACATGGTATTTGATATATAGTGTGTGTTTTTTGACTGGTTGGGGTTGGTGTTTTAAGACAAGTAAAAAATTTCTTTTGAAAAGTGTTGTAGCTTTTGTGGCATACGGTTATGTTTTGGTGTTTGAAAATAGTTTGGATACTTTCTGAAAGACCCTGGATGTAAGGAATAGAGAGGAATTTTTTATCTTTAGTTTTTTCGTTTGGTACGTTTTGATTGGGATTGTTCATTTGCTGTAATCTGGAGTTAAATATTGAATTTATTAATTTTTTTGGGTAACTATTTTGAATTAAGATGTTTTTTGCCTTTTGTATTGCCTGGGATTGATAAGTTAAATTACTCAATTTTATTGCTCTATCGGCAAGACTGATTATTACCGACTTTTTTTGGTTCATTGGGTGTTGCGAAAAGTAATTTATGTATCTGCCAGACCACGTTTTTTTTGTGTACCATTGTGTTTCAATAATATTGTTTTTATTATATAATGTCATATCTAGGAAATTTATTTTTGAGTTGTTTTCAGTCTCGATGGTGAATTTAAGTTTTTCATGGAAGTTGTTAAAGGCATTTAGGATATATTTACATTTATCTTTTGGAATTAGAGTTATGCAATCATCAACGTACCTGTAGAAAAATGGAAGTGATATGTCTAGTTGTCCGATTACATTGCTCTCTAGTTCCTCCATTACTAGTTGTGCAACTACACTTGATATTGGGGAACCCATTGCGCAACCTTCTATTTGTTTATAAAAATTATTGTTGTATGCAAAAAATGTGGATTTTAAAGTTAGTTCAATGGCTATTAGAAATTCATCCAGAGGTATATCCGTGAATTTTTTTATTTCGTTCCATTTATTTTTTATAAGTAGGAGGGCTAAATCAATTGGTACATTTGTGTATAGAGAGATGACATCCAGTGAGATTAAAATATGGTTTTGAGGTACTTGAAAATTATTTATTTTTTCTTTGAAATCCCATGAATCTTTAATGTAAGTGGTACTTTTGTTGACTATATTTTCTAGAATTTGTTTTAAAAATTTAGAAAGGTTATTTAATGGTGATTGTATACACGAAATAATTGGGCGCATTGGAATTCCATCTTTATGTAATTTTGGCAAACCGTAAATTTTTGGTGTTTGGGCATTATACATTTTTAGGTTCTTAGCACAATTAGGTGATATATAGTTTTTCTTTTCCCACCGTGTAACAAGTTCGTTGTTTCTTTTTTGAAAAATATTTGTTGGATCTGTATTTATTTTTTTGTATGTATCTGTGTCGTTCAGAAGTAATTGCATTTTATTATCATATTCTTTTGTATCCATGATAACCGTTTTATTTGATTTGTCTGGGCGTACGATTTTTAGATTTGGATGATTTTTCAGAAAAGTGTTTGTTTTTTTAATTTTTTTAATTAATTCTTGGTCTATATTATTATGTTTTGTTTTATATTGTTTAGATTTTATTTTATTTTGATATGTTTTGAGAGTGTTACAACAATTTGCCCTTATTGTATCTTTTTCATCATTAATAAGGTTACTGATTGATGTTTCGACAGATGATATTATGTCAGGAACAGGGAGTTCATTGGAATTTGTAATTGGATACGCAAAATTAGAACCTAAACTTAGAATTTCTACTGCATATTCCGGAATTTCCGTCTCAGTCAGATTTTCTAGCCACTCTTTTTGTATATTAATTTTTTTTGGGTTTGTTTTATTTTTTTTTGTTTTTAACAAGTAAATTTTGTTTATGTTTCTTAATTTAATTTTTTCGAATAAAGCTTCATATTTTTTATTTTCGATATTTAAGAGTTCATTAAATTTATTTGCGGTGGTTGTTTCCTGTAATTGGTTTTTGATTTGAGATATTTTAGTTTCGATGTTTTTTATATTAATGATGGTGTCGCTAATTAGTAATTTTAACGTATTGAGTTTAAAATTATTTACAATATTTTCATGAAATTTCCTTCTTAGGTTAGTTGATGAGAATTCTATGTGGTTAATTTTAATGTTTAAAAATGCTGGAAATATGTTTTCAGTTTTACATCTTAGTAAAAATTGTCTTCTATTCTTTAGGCTAGCTAGTTTACAATAGTTCTTAGAGAGGGTTTTAATATTGTCGTTGCTTAGAGTTATGTTAGTTTCATATTGTTCAGTCGGTGGCAGTATTTCATCCATTCTGCTTATATATTCTTAGAGTGAGTTTCTGGACCATTTAAAATATATTCGTAGGAAGATTTTCTTTGGTTTTTTTGGCCTCAAGTTATTTTTTTGGAAAAATAAAACAAATTTATTTTTCGGCACTAATTTTCATTTTGTTTATTGCAAACGTTTCGGCTAAATGCCTTCATCAGTGCTGTTTGACTGAAACTAAAAACAGTACTATTTTATATTATGCGAAGTCAACAACATTTTTTTTTTTTTTTTTTTAAATGTAGAGACAAAATGTTACATACATATACTTATAGACACATAATTAAAAATAACCTTTTTTTTTTTTTTTTTATATAATAATAATTCGTTACGCTAACTAAAATTCCTAGTAATTTATACTTTCAAACTCACCCAAGAAGGTAACTTCCTGCATTCAGCAAACCAAAAAAGAATAAAATTTTTGTCACGTCACATTTAGTATACAGTATTAGACGCCAACAAACATGTAAAATTTTTATTTATAAAACTACGGTGGCATGTTAGTCTACCGATATATTTTGACTGGAATTGCACCTCGTTTTGAAGCAGTTGCTTGTCTTTCTGATTGTTTTTACTGAAGCAAAAAATTGTATATTGTGTTGTTGTTGTTTTGGTGTATAGCATGAGGGCCTTTAATTATACTATTTGTTATTATAATCAATTGGTAATTACTGTATTTTTTTTCCGTTTCATTTAACTAAGTAAAAAAATTTTTTTTTTTTTTTTTTTTTTTTTCTTATTTATTAATCAAGGAGAAAATTTCGGAACATGATAATTATTTTATTACGTTGTGATATATTTGGTTTAAATTTTTAATTTCAGTTCTATCATTTATTGAATTTTTATTTTGCTTAATATAGAGCATTTCTAAGAATTCCCTTTTTCTTTGGTTGGTTTCCGTTTTTAATATTTTTGTGTCTTCATATTTGAATTTATGGGATGTTTCATTTTCGTGCTTAGTTAATGAAGTTTTATTTTTTTTGTCATATTTATGTCCATTTAGGCGGTTTTTAAGGTATTGAGTAGTTTGTCCGATGTATACTCCTGGGCAATCATTACATGGTATTTGATATATAGTGTGTGTTTTTTGACTGGTTGGGGTTGGTGTTTTAAGACAAGTAAAAAATTTCTTTTGAAAAGTGTTGTAGCTTTTGTGGCATACGGTTATGTTTTGGTGTTTGAAAATAGTTTGGATACTTTCTGAAAGACCCTGGATGTAAGGAATAGAGAGGAATTTTTTATCTTTAGTTTTTTCGTTTGGTACGTTTTGATTGGGATTGTTCATTTGCTGTAATCTGGAGTTAAATATTGAATTTATTAATTTTTTTGGGTAACTATTTTGAATTAAGATGTTTTTTGCCTTTTGTATTGCCTGGGATTGATAAGTTAAATTACTCAATTTTATTGCTCTATCGGCAAGACTGATTATTACCGACTTTTTTTGGTTCATTGGGTGTTGCGAAAAGTAATTTATGTATCTGCCAGACCACGTTTTTTTTGTGTACCATTGTGTTTCAATAATATTGTTTTTATTATATAATGTCATATCTAGGAAATTTATTTTTGAGTTGTTTTCAGTCTCGATGGTGAATTTAAGTTTTTCATGGAAGTTGTTAAAGGCATTTAGGATATATTTACATTTATCTTTTGGAATTAGAGTTATGCAATCATCAACGTACCTGTAGAAAAATGGAAGTGATATGTCTAGTTGTCCGATTACATTGCTCTCTAGTTCCTCCATTACTAGTTGTGCAACTACACTTGATATTGGGGAACCCATTGCGCAACCTTCTATTTGTTTATAAAAATTATTGTTGTATGCAAAAAATGTGGATTTTAAAGTTAGTTCAATGGCTATTAGAAATTCATCCAGAGGTATATCCGTGAATTTTTTTATTTCGTTCCATTTATTTTTTATAAGTAGGAGGGCTAAATCAATTGGTACATTTGTGTATAGAGAGATGACATCCAGTGAGATTAAAATATGGTTTTGAGGTACTTGAAAATTATTTATTTTTTCTTTGAAATCCCATGAATCTTTAATGTAAGTGGTACTTTTGTTGACTATATTTTCTAGAATTTGTTTTAAAAATTTAGAAAGGTTATTTAATGGTGATTGTATACACGAAATAATTGGGCGCATTGGAATTCCATCTTTATGTAATTTTGGCAAACCGTAAATTTTTGGTGTTTGGGCATTATACATTTTTAGGTTCTTAGCACAATTAGGTGATATATAGTTTTTCTTTTCCCACCGTGTAACAAGTTCGTTGTTTCTTTTTTGAAAAATATTTGTTGGATCTGTATTTATTTTTTTGTATGTATCTGTGTCGTTCAGAAGTAATTGCATTTTATTATCATATTCTTTTGTATCCATGATAACCGTTTTATTTGATTTGTCTGGGCGTACGATTTTTAGATTTGGATGATTTTTCAGAAAAGTGTTTGTTTTTTTAATTTTTTTAATTAATTCTTGGTCTATATTATTATGTTTTGTTTTATATTGTTTAGATTTTATTTTATTTTGATATGTTTTGAGAGTGTTACAACAATTTGCCCTTATTGTATCTTTTTCATCATTAATAAGGTTACTGATTGATGTTTCGACAGATGATATTATGTCAGGAACAGGGAGTTCATTGGAATTTGTAATTGGATACGCAAAATTAGAACCTAAACTTAGAATTTCTACTGCATATTCCGGAATTTCCGTCTCAGTCAGATTTTCTAGCCACTCTTTTTGTATATTAATTTTTTTTGGGTTTGTTTTATTTTTTTTTGTTTTTAACAAGTAAATTTTGTTTATGTTTCTTAATTTAATTTTTTCGAATAAAGCTTCATATTTTTTATTTTCGATATTTAAGAGTTCATTAAATTTATTTGCGGTGGTTGTTTCCTGTAATTGGTTTTTGATTTGAGATATTTTAGTTTCGATGTTTTTTATATTAATGATGGTGTCGCTAATTAGTAATTTTAACGTATTGAGTTTAAAATTATTTACAATATTTTCATGAAATTTCCTTCTTAGGTTAGTTGATGAGAATTCTATGTGGTTAATTTTAATGTTTAAAAATGCTGGAAATATGTTTTCAGTTTTACATCTTAGTAAAAATTGTCTTCTATTCTTTAGGCTAGCTAGTTTACAATAGTTCTTAGAGAGGGTTTTAATATTGTCGTTGCTTAGAGTTATGTTAGTTTCATATTGTTCAGTCGGTGGCAGTATTTCATCCATTCTGCTTATATATTCTTAGAGTGAGTTTCTGGACCATTTAAAATATATTCGTAGGAAGATTTTCTTTGGTTTTTTTGGCCTCAAGTTATTTTTTTGGAAAAATAAAACAAATTTATTTTTCTGCACTAATTTTCATTTTGTTTATTGCAAACGTTTCGGCTAAATGCCTTCATCAGTGCTGTTTGACTGAAACTAAAAACAGTACTATTTTATATTATGCGAAGTCAACATTTTTTTTTTTTTTTTTTTAAATGTAGAGACAAAATGTTACATACATATACTTATAGACACATAATTAAAAATAACCTTTTTTTTTTTTTTTTTATATAATAATAATTCGTTACGCTAACTAAAATTCCTAGTAATTTATACTTTCAAACTCACCCAAGAAGGTAACTTCCTGCATTCAGCAAACCAAAAAAGAATAAAATTTTTGTCACGTCACATTTAGTATACAGTATTAGACGCCAACAAACATGTAAAATTTTTATTTATAAAACTACGGTGGCATGTTAGTCTACCGATATATTTTGACTGGAATTGCACCTCGTTTTGAAGCAGTTGCTTGTCTTTCTGATTGTTTTTACTGAAGCAAAAAATTGTATATTGTGTTGTTGTTGTTTTGGTGTATAGCATGAGGGCCTTTAATTATACTATTTGTTATTATAATCAATTGGTAATTACTGTATTTTTTTTCCGTTTCACTTAACTAAGTAAAAAAAATTTTTTTTTTTTTTTTTTTCTTATTTATTAATCAAGGAGAAAATTTCGGAACATGATAATTATTTTATTACGTTGTGATATATTTGGTTTAAATTTTTAATTTCAGTTCTATCATTTATTGAATTTTTATTTTGCTTAATATAGAGCATTTCTAAGAATTCCCTTTTTCTTTGGTTGGTTTCCGTTTTTAATATTTTTGTGTCTTCATATTTGAATTTATGGGATGTTTCATTTTCGTGCTTAGTTAATGAAGTTTTATTTTTTTTGTCATATTTATGTCCATTTAGGCGGTTTTTAAGGTATTGAGTAGTTTGTCCGATGTATACTCCTGGGCAATCATTACATGGTATTTGATATATAGTGTGTGTTTTTTGACTGGTTGGGGTTGGTGTTTTAAGACAAGTAAAAAATTTCTTTTGAAAAGTGTTGTAGCTTTTGTGGCATACGGTTATGTTTTGGTGTTTGAAAATAGTTTGGATACTTTCTGAAAGACCCTGGATGTAAGGAATAGAGAGGAATTTTTTATCTTTAGTTTTTTCGTTTGGTACGTTTTGATTGGGATTGTTCATTTGCTGTAATCTGGAGTTAAATATTGAATTTATTAATTTTTTTGGGTAACTATTTTGAATTAAGATGTTTTTTGCCTTTTGTATTGCCTGGGATTGATAAGTTAAATTACTCAATTTTATTGCTCTATCGGCAAGACTGATTATTACCGACTTTTTTTGGTTCATTGGGTGTTGCGAAAAGTAATTTATGTATCTGCCAGACCACGTTTTTTTTGTGTACCATTGTGTTTCAATAATATTGTTTTTATTATATAATGTCATATCTAGGAAATTTATTTTTGAGTTGTTTTCAGTCTCGATGGTGAATTTAAGTTTTTCATGGAAGTTGTTAAAGGCATTTAGGATATATTTACATTTATCTTTTGGAATTAGAGTTATTTCAACGTACCTGTTCATTACATTGCTCTCTAGTTCCTCCATTACTAGTTGTGCAACTACACTTGATATTGGGGAATATTGCGCAACCTTCTATTTGTTTATAAAAATTATTGTTGTATGCAAAAAATGTGGATTTTAAAGTTAGTTCAATGGTAGAAATTCATCCAGAGGTATATCCGTGAATTTTTTTATTTCGTTCCATTTATTTTTTATAAGTAGGAGGGCTAAATCAATTGGTACATTTGTGTATAGAGAGATGACATCCAGTGAATTAAAATATGGTTTTGAGGTACTTGAAAATTATTTATTTTTTCTTTGAAATCCCATGAATCTTTAATGTAAGTGGTACTTTTGTTTACTATATTTTCTAGAATTTGTTTTAAAAATTTAGAAAGGTTATTTAATGGTGATTGTATACACGAAATAATTGGGCGCATTGGAATTCCATCTTTATGTAATTTTGGCAAACCGTAAATTTTTGGTGTTTGGGCATTATACATTTTTAGGTTCTTAGCACAATTAGGTGATATATAGTTTTTCTTTTCCCACCGTGTAACAAGTTCGTTGTTTCTTTTTTGAAAAATATTTGTTGGATCTGTATTTATTTTCAAAATCAAAAACCAATTACAGGAAACAACCACCGCAAATAAATTTAATGAACTCTTAAATATCGAAAATAAAAAATATGAAGCTTTATTCGAAAAAATTTTTAAGAAACATGAACAAAATTTACTTGTTTAAAACAAACCCAAAAAAAATAATTCCGGAATATGCAGTAGAAATTCTAATTTAGGTTTAATTTTGCGTATCCAATTACAAATTTAATGAACTCCCTGTTTGACATAATATCATCTGTATCAATCAGTAACCTTTTAATGATGAAAAAGATATAAGGGCAAATTGTTTAACACTCTAAAACATATCAAAATAAAATAAAATTTAAACAATATAAAACAAAACATAATAATATAGACCAAGAATTAATTAAAAAAATTAAAAAAACAAACACTTTTCTGAAAAATCATCCAAATTTTGTACGCCCAGACAAATCAAATAAAAAATAAATTACTTCTGAACGACACAGATACATACAAAAAAATAAATACAGATCCAACAAATATTTTTCAAAAAAGAAACAACGAACTTGTTACACGGTGGGAAAAGAAAAACTATATATCACCTAATTGTGCTAAGAACCTAAAAATGTATAATGCCAAAACACCAAAAATTTACGGTTTGCCAAAATTACATAAAGATGGAATTCCAATGCGCCCAATTATTTCGTGTATACAATCACCATTAAATAACCTTTCTAAATTTTTAAAACAAATTCTAGAAAATATAGTCAACAAAAGTACCACTTACATTAAAGATTCATGGGATTTCAAAGAAAAAATAAATAATTTTCAAGTACCTCAAAACCATATTTTAATCTCACTGGATGTCATCTCTCTATACACAAATGTACCAATTGATTTAGCCCTCCTACTTATAAAAAATAAATGGAACGAAATAAAAAAATTCACGGATATACCTCTGGATGAATTTCTAATAGCCATTGAACTAACTTTAAAATCCACATTTTTTGCATACAACAATAATTTTTATAAACAAATAGAAGGTTGCGCAATGGGTTCCCCAATATCAAGTGTAGTTGCACAACTAGTAATGGAGGAACTAGAGAGCAATGTAATCGGACAACTAGACATATCACTTCCATTTTTCTACAGGTACGTTGATGATTGCATAACTCTAATTCCAAAAGATAAATGTAAATATATCCTAAATGCCTTTAACAACTTCCATGAAAAACTTAAATTCACCATCGAGACTGAAAACAACTCAAAAATAAATTTCCTAGATATGACATTATATAATAAAAACAATATTATTGAAACACAATGGTACACAAAAAAAACGTGGTCTGGCAGATACATAAATTACTTTTCGCAACACCCAATGAACCAAAAAAAGTCGGTAATAATCAGTCTTGCCGATAGAGCAATAAAATTGAGTAATTTAACTTATCAATCCCAGGCAATACAAAAGGCAAAAAACATCTTAATTCAAAATAGTTACCCAAAAAAATTAATAAATTCAATATTTAACTCCAGATTACAGCAAATGAACAATCCCAATCAAAACGTACCAAACGAAAAAACTAAAGATAAAAAATTCCTCTCTATTCCTTACATCCAGGGTCTTTCAGAAAGTATCCAAACTATTTTCAAACACCAAAACATAACCGTATGCCACAAAAGCTACAACACTTTTCAAAAGAAATTTTTTACTTGTCTTAAAACACCAACCCCAACCAGTCAAAAAACACACACTATATATCAAATACCATGTAATGATTGCCCAGGAGTATACATCGGACAAACTACTCAATACCTTAAAAACCGCCTAAATGGACATAAATATGACAAAAAAAATAAAACTTCATTAACTAAGCACGAAAATGAAACATCCCATAAATTCAAATATGAAGACACAAAAATATTAAAAACGGAAACCAACCAAAGAAAAAGGGAATTCTTAGAAATGCTCTATATTAAGCAAAATAAAAATTCAATAAATGATAGAACTGAAATTAAAAATTTAAACCAAATATATCACAACGTAATAAAATAATTATCATGTTCCGAAATTTTCTCCTTGATTAATAAATAAGAAAAAAAAAAAAAAAATTTTTTTTACTTAGTTAAGTGAAACGGAAAAAAAATACAGTAATTACCAATTGATTATAATAACAAATAGTATAATTAAAGGCCCTCATGCTATACACCAAAACAACAACAACACAATATACAATTTTTTGCTTCAGTAAAAACAATCAGAAAGACAAGCAACTGCTTCAAAACGAGGTGCAATTCCAGTCAAAATATATCGGTAGACTAACATGCCACCGTAGTTTTATAAATAAAAATTTTACATGTTTGTTGGCGTCTAATACTGTATACTAAATGTGACGTGACAAAAATTTTATTCTTTTTTGGTTTGCTGAATGCAGGAAGTTACCTTCTTGGGTGAGTTTGAAAGTATAAATTACTAGGAATTTTAGTTAGCGTAACGAATTATTATTATATAAAAAAAAAAAAAAGGTTATTTTTAATTATGTGTCTATAAGTATATGTATGTAACATTTTGTCTCTACATTTAAAAAAAAAAAAAAATGTTGACTTCGCATAATATAAAATAGTACTGTTTTTAGTTTCAGTCAAACAGCACTGATGAAGGCATTTAGCCGAAACGTTTGCAATAAACAAAATGAAAATTAGTGCCGAAAAATAAATTTGTTTTATTTTTCCAAAAAAATAACTTGAGGCCAAAAAAACCAAAGAAAATCTTCCTACGAATATATTTTAAATGGTCCAGAAACTCACTCTAAGAATATATAAGCAGAATGGATGAAATACTGCCACCGACTGAACAATATGAAACTAACATAACTCTAAGCAACGACAATATTAAAACCCTCTCTAAGAACTATTGTAAACTAGCTAGCCTAAAGAATAGAAGACAATTTTTACTAAGATGTAAAACTGAAAACATATTTCCAGCATTTTTAAACATTAAAATTAACCACATAGAATTCTCATCAACTAACCTAAGAAGGAAATTTCATGAAAATATTGTAAATAATTTTAAACTCAATACGTTAAAATTACTAATTAGCGACACCATCATTAATATAAAAAACATCGAAACTAAAATATCTCAAATCAAAAACCAATTACAGGAAACAACCACCGCAAATAAATTTAATGAACTCTTAAATATCGAAAATAAAAAATATGAAGCTTTATTCGAAAAAATTAAATTAAGAAACATAAACAAAATTTACTTGTTAAAAACAAAAAAAAATAAAACAAACCCAAAAAAAATTAATATACAAAAAGAGTGGCTAGAAAATCTGACTGAGACGGAAATTCCGGAATATGCAGTAGAAATTCTAAGTTTAGGTTCTAATTTTGCGTATCCAATTACAAATTCCAATGAACTCCCTGTTCCTGACATAATATCATCTGTCGAAACATCAATCAGTAACCTTATTAATGATGAAAAAGATACAATAAGGGCAAATTGTTGTAACACTCTCAAAACATATCAAAATAAAATAAAATCTAAACAATATAAAACAAAACATAATAATATAGACCAAGAATTAATTAAAAAAATTAAAAAAACAAACACTTTTCTGAAAAATCATCCAAATCTAAAAATCGTACGCCCAGACAAATCAAATAAAACGGTTATCATGGATACAAAAGAATATGATAATAAAATGCAATTACTTCTGAACGACACAGATACATACAAAAAAATAAATACAGATCCAACAAATATTTTTCAAAAAAGAAACAACGAACTTGTTACACGGTGGGAAAAGAAAAACTATATATCACCTAATTGTGCTAAGAACCTAAAAATGTATAATGCCCAAACACCAAAAATTTACGGTTTGCCAAAATTACATAAAGATGGAATTCCAATGCGCCCAATTATTTCGTGTATACAATCACCATTAAATAACCTTTCTAAATTTTTAAAACAAATTCTAGAAAATATAGTCAACAAAAGTACCACTTACATTAAAGATTCATGGGATTTCAAAGAAAAAATAAATAATTTTCAAGTACCTCAAAACCATATTTTAATCTCACTGGATGTCATCTCTCTATACACAAATGTACCAATTGATTTAGCCCTCCTACTTATAAAAAATAAATGGAACGAAATAAAAAAATTCACGGATATACCTCTGGATGAATTTCTAATAGCCATTGAACTAACTTTAAAATCCACATTTTTTGCATACAACAATAATTTTTATAAACAAATAGAAGGTTGCGCAATGGGTTCCCCAATATCAAGTGTAGTTGCACAACTAGTAATGGAGGAACTAGAGAGCAATGTAATCGGACAACTAGACATATCACTTCCATTTTTCTACAGGTACGTTGATGATTGCATAACTCTAATTCCAAAAGATAAATGTAAATATATCCTAAATGCCTTTAACAACTTCCATGAAAAACTTAAATTCTCCATCGAGACTGAAAACAACTCAAAAATAAATTTCCTAGATATGACATTATATAATAAAAACAATATTATTGAAACACAATGGTACACAAAAAAAACGTGGTCTGGCAGATACATAAATTACTTTTCGCAACACCCAATGAACCAAAAAAAGTCGGTAATAATCAGTCTTGCCGATAGAGCAATAAAATTGAGTAATTTAACTTATCAATCCCAGGCAATACAAAAGGCAAAAAACATCTTAATTCAAAATAGTTACCCAAAAAAATTAATAAATTCAATATTTAACTCCAGATTACAGCAAATGAACAATCCCAATCAAAACGTACCAAACGAAAAAACTAAAGATAAAAAATTCCTCTCTATTCCTTACATCCAGGGTCTTTCAGAAAGTATCCAAACTATTTTCAAACACCAAAACATAACCGTATGCCACAAAAGCTACAACACTTTTCAAAAGAAATTTTTTACTTGTCTTAAAACACCAACCCCAACCAGTCAAAAAACACACACTATATATCAAATACCATGTAATGATTGCCCAGGAGTATACATCGGACAAACTACTCAATACCTTAAAAACCGCCTAAATGGACATAAATATGACAAAAAAAATAAAACTTCATTAACTAAGCACGAAAATGAAACATCCCATAAATTCAAATATGAAGACACAAAAATATTAAAAACGGAAACCAACCAAAGAAAAAGGGAATTCTTAGAAATGCTCTATATTAAGCAAAATAAAAATTCAATAAATGATAGAACTGAAATTAAAAATTTAAACCAAATATATCACAACGTAATAAAATAATTATCATGTTCCGAAATTTTCTCCTTGATTAATAAATAAGAAAAAAAAAAAAAAAATTTTTTTACTTAGTTAAGTGAAACGGAAAAAAAATACAGTAATTACCAATTGATTATAATAACAAATAGTATAATTAAAGGCCCTCATGCTATACACCAAAACAACAACAACACAATATACAATTTTTTGCTTCAGTAAAAACAATCAGAAAGACAAGCAACTGCTTCAAAACGAGGTGCAATTCCAGTCAAAATATATCGGTAGACTAACATGCCACCGTAGTTTTATAAATAAAAATTTTACATGTTTGTTGGCGTCTAATACTGTATACTAAATGTGACGTGACAAAAATTTTATTCTTTTTTGGTTTGCTGAATGCAGGAAGTTACCTTCTTGGGTGAGTTTGAAAGTATAAATTACTAGGAATTTTAGTTAGCGTAACGAATTATTATTATATAAAAAAAAAAAAAAAGGTTATTTTTAATTATGTGTCTATAAGTATATGTATGTAACATTTTGTCTCTACATTAAAAAAAAAAAAAAAAAAAAATGTTGACTTCGCATAATATAAAATAGTACTGTTTTTAGTTTCAGTCAAACAGCACTGATGAAGGCATTTAGCCGAAACGTTTGCAATAAACAAAATGAAAATTAGTGCCGAAAAATAAATTTGTTTTATTTTTCCAAAAAAATAACTTGAGGCCAAAAAAACCAAAGAAAATCTTCCTACGAATATATTTTAAATGGTCCAGACACTCACTCTAAGTATATATATATATATATATATATAGAGAGCCTTGTCGGAGGATATATGATGTTTATATATAAGCATCATATATCCTCCGACAAGGCTTTTGAAGAGGGTAATTCCTCAATTTCCCAAAATTGTTTAACAAAACTGAAGTGAAAGTTGCTGAATTTTCCATATATCCTACATTGCCCATTAAAACCCATCCAAATATAGTTTCAGGGACAAATAGTTCCGTGTTAGATCCCCGAGCACGCCCCCTTCTATCAATTTCTCCAGGGGATTTAAAATTTGAATCAGCTAAATTCAAAGTAGAAATACGTGTCAAACTGTTCGGCTGATAATGGAAGGGATAAATAGGACCATAAATTTCTGGAATATCAAAATAGTCAACATTAAGAGTAGGGCTAAGTTGACCTGTAGGACGAATGTTGCAAGAAGTAGAATTATTTTCTCGATTCGTTTTATTTAAAAATAAATTTAAACGTCGAAGACATTTTTCAGTTAGCAAGTTTGCTTGGCTTGTTCTCTAATGTTGAAAACAGAACCATTAGAAGTCACTAATCAACACGAGCATTTGAAAGAAATACAGTAGTACTGGGTTTGTTAGAGATAGCAAAAATAAATAAAGCATTGATATTCGACTGATTATTGCGAGTATTATCACCGACTTTGTTATTACCCTGATTGGGGGGTTGCGATTAGTCGTTACGATTGAAGTGTAATAACGTGTGATGTCTTTACTTACATTTTCTGCACGAAGACTTGGAGGTACAATCCGAAAATAAATGCGATGATTTGAGACAATTTAAGCATAATTTATGTCGCTTTATTATCAAAAAATGCTGTTTATGCAGAAAATCTTTTAAGTAATTTAAGCGTTGGCATTTGAATGCAACTGTATTCTAATTCAAAACGTGTAACAGTTTCTGAATCTAATTTTCGAATTAACAAGTTAAACAAAACAAAATCCCATTGATCGGTAAGAGAATTGAGATTTCTGAAAGCTTGCAAATTTTCACAAAATGTATCAATGATATTCCTAAGTAAACGAGCATAATTAGAGTTAAGTTTTTCTAAACCGCACATCGTATGCTGTATGCACATGCGTAGCTAATAATCTTTGGTTTTGAAAACGATCAACTAAAGTTTTAAATGCATTTGGATAATTATTATCATTTATAAGCACTGAAGTAACAATGGATAAAACTTTTTGAGACAAAGACGAGAACAAATACTGAAATTTCTCACTATTACTTAAATTTTGATTACTATAAATGCGGTAAATAAATCAAAAAAATCTCCATCAAATATCGGTAATTTAATTTTAGGTCATTTGACTGCAGGAACCGGGTGGATTGGAGAATAACATAATGTACATCTTCAAATAAATTATTGTAAATAGCTAAGCAAGCATAATATCAGCCTCGATTCTAATCAAATCTTCCGAGGACAAATCAGCTTCATCAGTAGAAGCAAGCAAAGTGGCAACAGTCGAGTGTTGCTTTACGAAAGATTTATATGCAGCATCAGTACCAGTGTAGCGCATTTTAAATATAGTATGACTATGACTATTGTTTAATTTTGTCCGCCATTTTGAAAAGCTAAACTAAATTCAAAATCTAAAATATGTGCTGATTTTATTTTAAACGATATTCGTCAATTCGGTTAATTGAAAACGTATTTTTAATGATTTATCAAAGAATATCTAATTTTAATGTTAAAATTGAACCTAATTTAAATGTACAACGGTCGAGTTGTTAATATAGTAGACCTAGTTCAAATGAGCAGGTGACGAACGGAAACAAAAAACTAGTGATAAAATTAAGAAATTCCTTTATCTCTAAACGTATTTTGTACATCGCATGGATTTAAATATTAATAACTATTTCAATATTACACCCAAATATCAAAAATTGATTTATACGTATTCATTAACATATATGTACTAATAAAATCAATATTTGTTCGAAAATTGCAAAAGGTTTAAAACAAGTGTAATTAGAAATTAAATCAACAATTAATCCGGTAACGAAGAATCAAAAGATGTTAATTAACGATAGAGAACGAAACGGCTAGAGGTCTAAATCGATTTACCATGACTTCCAGGCTTGGTTTTGACGATGGTCTCGTCATTTAGAGCACGGTACCGAAATATGGATCGACACAAAATTTACACGCTGATAGTTCAACTCGTTTCAAGCAAGTGTTTCTGGTCCAAATTTTCGCCTATGGGCTGTAAGTGATCCGGACCTACTAGGATGTTTTCGCGAACAGAATATCATGAGATTTACTAACCTTTTTCAATTATAAACAAAATAAAATTATGATGGTTTACCTAATTAATAACCCAAAATATAATAAACAAAAAACAACGCGTGTACGGAACAAGTATAAGGAAATAACGGGGATTCGTCCAAAAAGTCTACACTACATTTATTTTCTAATAGCAAAGCTTTCGAAATAATTAATTTCTTCTTCAAGGCTCTATAATAACGTAATTATCAGAATATGTAGGACTTTCTTTTTCAATTAAAAAGTACTTACACTAATTAAAATGCAAATACAATTTGATTTTATTTACTAAAATGTTGACATCATTTGACAAGAAATAAACAATTTAAAACCAATTGTTTTTCTAGCAAATAATAATGACAGAAATAGGTTAAATATGTCAAATGTATAATATAAAATGGAGGTACGTACAAAAATTTTAAAACTAGATAATATGTTATACAGCATTTGAAACAAAATATTGGAGGTAATTAGAAAAAGAAATATTTATGATTCTTGAGGAATTAAATATAAATAGAACTTAAGTTTTTAATGTCGGTTTTTTGTTCAATGTGAACTTTTCTTTATGTATTTCGGTCATTTCTAAAAAAAAACCTTTTGCTTTATAAGTCTACCGCTAGAGAGCGCAACACCATTCACTGGAAAAACAGATTCTTTTATTAAAAACTCTGCACATTTCGTGGAAAAACTTAAGAAAATCCAGTTCGATCCCGAAGATATTTTGGTCAGTTTCGATGTAGAATCACTTTACACAGATGTTCCTGTCAACGACTCAATTTCCATTATATCAGACATACTGGATAATAATAATCTTGATAAGAACTTAATAGACCTAGTGGAAGCTGGTCTTACATCTACTTATTTCATTTTTCAAGGAACTTTTTATGAACAAACTTCAAGGGCAGCTATGGGATCTCCTCTATCACCTGTGGTAGCGAATATCTTTATAGAAGCCTTTGAGGATATTGCTCTAACATCCGCTACACTAAAACCGAAGCACTGGTGTAGATATGTAGATGATACTTTTATTATTTGGCCTCATGGACAGGATAATCACCTCATATTTCTGGACCACCTTAATCACCAACATCGTAATATCAAGTTCACGATGGAAATTGAATCTAATGGAACAATTCCATTTCTAGATGTATGTGTTCAAAGGAAGGAAAATGGTACATTAGGACATTCTGTGTATAGAAAACCGACGCATACAAATAGATACTTAAATGCAAATTCTCATCACCATCCAGCACAAAAGAAATCGGTTATTAACTCACTAGTATTCAGAGCTATTTCGATTTCTGGTCAAGATTCTTTAACATCGGAAACATCGAAACTGACCGAAGCTCTCAGAGGGAATGGCTATTGCACTGAAGATATTACGCGTTCAGTTAAAAGATATAGTAAACTAACTCCGCCAAAGGAGAATGATAAAGATCCACCATTAGGTAGTGTTATTCTTCCCTACCTACATGGCACCTGTGGAGAAGTGTACGTGGGAGAAACAGGACGCTCAATATCAACTAGACTTAAGGAACATGAACGATGTATTAAAAAGAAACAAATTGTTCAATCTGCTGTAGCTGAACACCAGCATAACACTGGCCATTTCATAAATGTAAGGAAAACCAAGGTTCTAGCATCGGTTCCAGGTTTTTATAAACGAAAAGTTGGAGAATCTCTTGAAATATTTAAACACACAAAAAATTTCAGTATAGACACGGGTTACGGTTTACATCACACGTGGAAACCGATTTTAACACACGGTCACGGTTCGGCGAGCACAAGCCGGGTATAAAAGCCCGCCTGAATCTCCTCGAGCTCATTCAGTGCTCAGATCTCGTGGAATAAAAATCCTTTAAGATGCCTCGTGCAAACGAAGGCGAAACGTCGGATAGTAATTCCAATTTGACACGGTCTAATTCCAATAACCATGATTTCTTAATATGAATATTGTAGCACGAGTCTTAGCGAGTGTCTGAAGTAATTTGTATTATAAATTTTTAGTTACCCTTTTTTTAGGCACTGCTTTAAAAATGAAATTTAAGCGTCTCGAATAGTGCATAAGCGAGTACTTTACGCAGGGTTGTCGAAAAAAGTATTTTAAAATTTATTTTGAATGCCTAAATCATCAGTAGAAGCGTGAATTCGATTACGTACCTCATTAAAAAATAAATTTAATTGCGATGAAACTATAAAAACTACACATTAAAACAAAATGTATAATACACTTTTAACATGTTCAAAATGTCTACCATCCATCTGAATACATTCATTGAGTCTATCAAAGGTGAAAATACAGCTTCCAGTTCCATAAACTGGTAAAAACCGCTGATTGATATCTTTATTCGTGTCTGAGTTATTTTCAAATAACTTTATTTTTTGACAAAATGTGATGGCTCTCACTTTAAATTTGCCTTCCGCATTTTTAGATATGCTCTCGTCTAACTAATCCCTGGAATGGACTACGATGAGCACTAAAAAGTATTCTTTGTTTCATTTTGGTAAAAAAACCATAAAAGAAAACGCGAAAAAAAATTGTTTTCTAAATCGATTACCTACTTTATTGAAATCTAAAGTAAAAAGAAAGTAACCCCTTGGTAGGCGATGACTTATAAACAAAAGCAATAAGGGTGGCCATTACTAATACTAATTGAGAGATAAACATTTCAGTTTTTATTTAGTATCAGTTTGAATTGCTGTTGTTTAAAATATGTATTCTAATGAAGAGGCGTATGATATGTTAGCTATTTTCTTTGAAAATTTTTAAAAGCCATTAATTGCTTCGCGTCAATACGCTCTGCGTTATCCTGATCGGCATCATTATTCCTGGAAAGTCTTTAGGCGTTTAGCAAGACGGTTAAAGAGAACAGGTCAAGTACAGCCTCTTCCTGTCCAAAGAAGAAATCGTCCCCCGCCAGAAATGAGGAAAATATAATAAATGTCCTGGCTTACATTCATGCTTTACCTCACACAAGTATACGTGAAATTTCAAGAGACTTACGAATATCTGTCGGGTCAGTGCACAAGATTTTACGTGATTTTAAAATGCATCCATACCATATTGTTGAACATCAAGCGTTATCAGAGACTGATTTTGACAATAGGCTGAACCATTTCTATTGGCTTAGTAATATAGTAAACGAAGACGAGCATTTTTTATCTAGGATATTATAGACCAACGAAGCTACCTTCACTAAAACTGGTAAACAAAATTTGCATAATATTCACTACTGGACGGATACCAATCCACATTGGATGCGAGAAGCGGATAATCAGCACCGTTGGACTGTCAACGTTTGGTGCGGAATCATGATAGTAAAATCATAGACCCGTTCATTTTGAACAAAGTTTAAACGGTGAAAGTTATTTACGTTTTTTAATTAATGACTTACCCAGACTTTTAGAAAATATACCCTTGGCTGTAACAAGGAATATGTGGTTTCAGCACGATGGCTGTCCTGCCCATTTTTCCCGAAATGTTAAACATTTTTTGGAGGAACGTTTTAATAATCGTTGGATTGAAAGGGGGTCAATATTTCCTTGGCCACCAAGGTCCCCCGATTTGACCTGCCTTGATTTGTATTTGTGGGGTAGGCTTAAAGATCTAGTGTTCAAAATTCGCCCTACAACATGATTCATCGAATCCAAAACGCTATCAACAGCATATCCAGAGCGGAAATGGAAGCTGCTGTATTTTCAACCTTTGATAGACTCAGTGAATGTATTCAAATGGATGGTAGACATTTTGAACATGTTAGAAGTTTATTATACATTTTGTTTTAATGTGTAGTTTTCGTAGTTTCATTGCAATTACATTTATTTTTTAATAAGGTACGTAATTGATTTCGCGCTTCTACTGATGATGTAGGCATTCAAAATACATTTTAAAATACTTTTTTCTACAACCGTGCGTAAAGTACTCGCTTATGCACTATTCGAGACGCTTAAATTTCATTTTTAAAGTAGTGCCTAAAGTAACTAAAATTTTATAATACAAATTAACAAATTACTTCAGACACTCGCTAAGACTCGTACTACAATATTCATATTAGTAAAAAAATAGTCATTTTACACACTTGATGCATAATTTTATGCTCAGCGTAGCTCAGTCTTAATGAGATGACAGCATACCTAATAAATGCCGAAAGCAAATTTAAAGTGAGTGACATCACATTTTGTAAAAAATAAAGTTATTTGAAAATAACTCAGCCACGAATAAAGATATTAATCCGCGGTTTTCTCCACTTTATGTATTTTTGCATGTTCTTTTTTTATAAGTAAAGAAAAAAATACCATTGTATTTGAAATTTTAGTGAAAATAACAAAAGTTTGCGACTTTGTCATAAAATGCCATATAGCGGCTAGGAAAAAAAATAAAATCTAAATAATAATATTCTCGAAGAAACTCACACATATTCTCCTTAAAACGAAAAAAAAATCGTTAAAATCAGTTAATCCAAACAAAAGTTATTTAATTTCTTTGAATCCAATGTTTACCCCTCCCCCCTCCCTTTTTTTGAAAATTTAGAGAAAAAAAGTTGAAACAAAAAGTTTTTGAGTTATTAGTAGATTACAAAAAAAGTATTTTCGACAATGGTTAATTGGGAGTATTTTTGAATAAAACTGGGTTTTCTACTTTACAGTTGGTGTTGCGCCCTCTAGCGGCAGATTTACAAAGTCGAAAATAATTTACAGCTTTTTATTTTTGCCGATTAACTTATTAAATTTTTTTCCCCGATAACCTAGGGTAAATACTTTCTGAGATATGGCCGAGAGCCACCCTTAGCTGAACACTCTATATATATATATATATATATATATATATATATATATATATATATATATATATATGAAGAAGTTGAAAGACTTCCAGATTATTGCTAAAAATTATCTAATACACGAAAGTATCATTTTAAAGCTGTATTTTTGGTCAGAAGAATAATTGGGTTTTATGTCCTTTAGCTTTTTGGATGAACGAATAAATAAAATCCAGTAAATTTTTAATATACTGTCGCCATCTAGGAGGTAAGCTGTCGTTCAACGCTTTTAAGATTGCATTTATATTAATCAATATTAGCAAGAAACGCACGTTAAAGTTATAACACGAAATCTAAATTAATTTCAAAACAAGAAGAATAATATAGGGCCCCCCATAATGTTTAAAATATTTTCTTACTTCGCGTAAGAATCGAATCAATATAAAATTAATCGTTTAAATTTTGCTGCAGGATGTCGTAGCTGCTGTTATTGATAACTTTTAGAAAGTTTATCTATATTACGAATAGATGTCCTTATCAGTATAATACCGATTCTAGTTCCCGCCAATTTATATGTCTAGAAAGAAACCAATAATTGTAACACTTATTATTAAAAACATTCTCTACAAGTAGATGTCACGTCATGTGGCCTGATTTGGTCCTAAGTGTATTTAGAGAAACCTGACTATTTTATGTAAAGTTATACACTGACTGATAATATAGTAATAAGGAACCAACTTTTAAGCTTGTATTCCCATTTAAAACCCATTCCAAAATGAATACTGAAATATATTAAAAAAGTGACGAGTATAATAAATAGTAATATATAATATAGGAAAGTCTATAGTTTTTCAAATTTATACAACAAAAACGCAAAGAGCCTATTAAAATGTGGCATTCACTGAATGTAGTCACAGAGGTATTCAGGGCCGTGTGAAGAGAACATAGCTCCCGGAGCATGAATCAAAATTTAGCGTACCCCCAAATAAACAAAATAGTTGCAAGGAATTTAATTTTTTCCCCTCTAGCCCGGAACCCGAGGTGTTTCCGCCACCCCTTCTTTTGCCCCCTTCGCATGGCTCTGGAGTTATTGTTGGCCCACTCGAATGCTGACTCTGGCCATTGGCTTATAGGAATTTTTTAGAAATATTGCCAATGGGCAAAACAATTAAATTCGAAGCCGTCCATGTGAAATTATAACAACTTGATTCAAAACGCAGAGCACTATTTTTCTAGAGTTTTTAAATGGACCAAACATAGACGAATTATCCTTCGCTCATATTCCGAACATTTTTGCTTACATTGTAGTTATATTGCCCCTGTGTAATGACTCACAAGTTTAAAGAAAGAAAATTATTTCTTTCTTATCACCTAATATGTGTCACCCTTGCCCGAATTCAGGTATATTTTGTTTACATGATTCATTATATTGTCTTGTGCGATAAACTCCACTTCGTTCTTAATATTAAATAAAATAATATTAAAATAATAAAAAAATTAAGTAATTTCGCCTTAATTATGCCAAAAAGAAATAATAGTGAAGTGTCCGATAGTGAGTGTATGACGAAAAAGCGTCGGAAATTCGAAAAACTAAAGGAAAAAATGACAAACTGCAAAAAGAAATCGAAATGTATAGTTCAGATTCTGAGGATGATTTAGGTAGGATATTTTTTTATTTTTTATTTTTTTATTTTTTGCCAAGGGCATTCTTCTGAATGGCCCGCTGAATCTTTATGATTCCTATTTTTTGGCATTTTTTACTGTAAAAATAAGGCATTTAGATAAATGGCCGCCAAAATCTTTATGATTATTTATTAAAACTTTATTGAGTCTTATTAACCCATGTTTTAGATGGGGAAGTAGTGCCGAATTTAATAACTACTGAGGCACAAGTTCATGCAAGTACACCCCAGCAAAAGTTAAACTTGGTGATTGACTCGCAGGATTCTGA
The DNA here is from genome assembly GCA_030620095.1 of Kuschelorhynchus macadamiae. Taxonomy (NCBI): domain Eukaryota; kingdom Metazoa; phylum Arthropoda; class Insecta; order Coleoptera; family Curculionidae; genus Kuschelorhynchus; species Kuschelorhynchus macadamiae. Next base: position 40,820 of record JAUTXW010005230.1, read on the forward strand.
ATTGGAAATTTTACCAGAAAATCCGCAGTGTTTAAATAATAAAACATTAGGAGATAACCATTCATTATTAAATCTTTTTGGGGTGGATCCTCAAGAAAAAACCAACAAAAATGGGGTGTTACTGGATGGTATTGCTAATAGATGGACTCATATTATAACAAAGGGTCTAGATGACGAGGAGAGACAAAGGCTTTTAGATTTGTATCCGCCTGCCAGCAACTGTGAGGTGTTAGTCCCTCCAATTTTAAATGAAGAAATTGCGGTAGCCTTGAAAGATAATAAAATACGGGAAGACAAATTTTTGCAAAAGCTCCAAACAGAAATTTCTTCCGGACTTATGGCATTATATGCCCCAATTAGTAAGCTAGTACAACAAAAAGAACCACCTACAACAACTTTGGAGAATTTAGCAGATTCGGCAAAGATTTTTTCTGATTGTTTTCACCAAATATCTCGCCATAGAAGGTTTTTATTAAGTTCTTCTTTAAATCCCCAGTTTAAAAAGTGCTTGGAGAGCCAGGAAATAAATAAATTCTTATATGGCGAGAATTTGACCGAAAAGGTTAAACAGTTTCAAGCTACAAAAACTACACTGTCCCAAGTGATGGCTGTTGTAAAACCAAAAAGAAATTTTCCACAGAATAATTTGAACTACAGAGGCCAGATCAACAAAAGCAGGTACAAACCCGAAGCCAAGCCGTACAGACAATCATCAGCACCAGCGCCAGCGTCGCAACATCAAAATTGGAGGCAGGGCAGGGGAGCGGACACATCTCGGAGAGTTAGAGGAAAAGAGGGGAACAAGACATTCAAGAGGTCTTATTATCCGAGGAAGAGCCAACGTTAGAGGTAAATAAAAAATATGGTGGAAAAATTTTATATTTTGTAAATAACTGGAAACACTTAACTACCAACAATGTAATTTTAAGTTGGGTACAAGGTTATAAAATACTTTTCAGTTTTTCCAGTTCAAAATAGAACTCCAAGGGTTTCTATTAATAAGAAAGAGCAAAATTTATATGATACAGCCATTAAGGACCTTTTAGAAAAGGGAGCAATTAGTAGTTGTAGGCACACTCAAGGTGAATTTGTATCTTCTTACTTTTTAGTTCCAAAGTCAGATGGAGGTTTTAGATTTTTTTTAAATTTAAAAAAACTTAATTTGTTTATCAATGCACCGCACTTTAAGTTAGAAGATTATAGAACGGTTCTTAAATTAATATCTAAAAATTGCTTTATGGCAAAAATAGACCTGAAGGATGCCTATTTTTCAGTACCAATACATGAAGAATACCGAAATTTTTTAAGGTTTAAGTACAATAATACTTTGTACGAATTTAATGTACTTCCTTTCGGTTTAAATATTGCTCCATTTATTTTTACGAAATTATTAAAACCAATTTTTCACCATTTAAGGTCACAGGGCTTTGTATCTATATATTATTTAGATGATATTTTACTGATAGGTTTATCATATGAATCTTGTATAAAGAATGTAAATTATACATTTTCTTTATTGTCTTCTTCGGGCTTTACAATAAATTTAGAAAAAAGTGTTTTAACACCAACACAAAAGATACAGTTTCTTGGTTTTTCGTTTGATTCAACAAATTTGACATTTTCAGTACCCCAAAAGAAAAAAGATAATATTTTAAATAATATAACAAAAATTATGAACAAAAAATATTGTAAAATAAAGGAATTTGCTTCTTTAATAGGCCAGTTAGTCGCAATTTGCCCAGCGGTAAAATATAGTTGGATATATATTAAACATTTCGAAAAAGAAAAATGGATAGCTTTGTTAAAAGAAAACGATAATTAGAATAAAAAGATGATTATTTCTGACTACTTAAAAAGCGATTTTCTTTGGTGGCTTAATAATTTACAATCCAGTCAACAAAATATAAAAGAAAGTGATTATATGTTAGAAATTTTTACGGACGCTTCGCATACCGGTTGGGGCGCCTATTGTAATAATAAAAGTACTCATGGTTTTTGGAACTCAGACCAACAACTTTGTCATATTAACTATTTGGAATTAATGGCGGCTTACTGTGGGTTAAAATCTTTTTCTAAAAACTTAAAAAATTGTAAAATTTTACTAAGAATTGACAATAAAACAGCAATTTCTTGTATCAATAAAATGGGGAGTGTGCAATATGAACATTTAAATAATATTTGTCGAAATATATGGCAATGGTGCGAAATTAGAAACATCTTTATATTTGCGTCATACATAAAATCCACAGATAATGTGATTGCTGATCAAGAATCTCGATGTTTGAAAACTGATACAGAATATTCCCTAAATGAGCAATATGTAAATATTATATTTCAAAAATTTGGACAACCAGTTATAGACCTTTTTGCTTCAGAACAAAATACTAAATGTCAAAGATATATATCATGGAAGCCGGATCCTGGATCTGAGGCTGTTGATGCGTTTACCATTAAATGGAATATGTTTTTTTATGCATTTCCACCATTTGCCAGTATTTCCAGGGTTTTGAATAAAATAATTAATGATAAAGCTGAAGGCATCGTCGTGGTACCTGAGTGGCCAAATCAACCATGGTACCCCATATTTAATAAACTTTTATCTCAGACCAAAATAATTTTTGGCCCGGAAAAGAATTTAATTTTATCTCCTTTTAGGTTACCACATCCCAACTACAAACACCTTACCTTGGCAGTCGGGAGGCTATCAGGCAAGCTTTTTTGAGAAAAGGAATTCCAGAGGATGGACTTCCCATGTTTCTAGCTTCAATTTCCACTAAAACCTTAAAGCAATATGACTCAGTTTTTAGTAAATGGTGGAAATATTGTAATGAGCATAGACAAGATCCCCTAAGTTTCCATTTACAAAATATTATTAACTTTTTAACAACCTTATCAAAAAAAGGACTTTCATATAGTTCACTTAATACCCATAAATCAGCACTGAGCTTAATATTACATATTCCTGATAACCAACAATATATTTTTAAACGGTTTTTAAAAGGAGTTTACAATTTAAATCCTCCTAAACCCAAATACTCTTTTACATGGGATACTTCTGTGGTTATTAACTATCTTGAAAAATTACATCCACTAGAAGCCCTCTCCTTAGAAAAGCTTTCCCATAAATTAGTAATGTTACTGGCTCTAACTTCTGCCTATAGATTGCAGACCCTTTCTTTAATAAAAATAGACAATATTTATATAAAATCGTCATCAATAGAAATTACAATACCAGACAATATTAAAACTTCAGGGGAAAATAAATACCAGCCAATTCTTTCTTTTCCTTTTTTTAAAGAATAACCTCAGCTTTGTGTAGGTTCTATAATATGTCATTATTTAAACATAACAAAATCCTTAAGACCAGAATCTGAGAAAAGACTTATTTTAACAACAAGAAAACCTTTTAAAGCGGCATCTACACAGACTTTAAGTAAATGGTTGAAAAAAACATTAGAATTAAGCGGCGTAGATATTAATATTTTTAAAGGGTACAGTACGCGCTATGCAACAACATCAGCAGCGGCTCGTGCGGGTCTTAATATAGAAATTATTCGCAAGACCGCTGGTTGGTCAGAAAAATCCTTAGTATTTAATGAGTTCTATAACAAACCTTTGCAAAATGATACAACAGACTTTGCAAAAACAATTCTAACTAGTTAGGATTTTAAGTTATATCATGCATAGTTTTTGCTTATAGTTATATAGACATTTATTTTTTTTTTTTATATATATAGTTATTTTGTTATTGTCAAACGTATATTATTACTTATACACTTTTTATATGTTTAGTATTAATCTATAGTTCACTTTATAATATACCTAGTTAATGCATACATGATAATGATTGTGTCATTTAGTTGTAGTCCAGTTTTGTTTTACCTTAAGGTACAATTTTGTTTCAAAGTTTTTGGTTTGTAACATGGCTTGTTTAATAGATCGTCAGTTATTTTATTTGTTCTCTAAACATCTACAATGTAAGCAAAAATGTTCGGAATATGAGCGAAGGATAATTAAAAGATTGATCGACTTACCTGTAAGGAAGAGCAATCGTAATTATCCGAGCTCATATTCCGAACATTTTTGCTCCCTCCCGGTTCCCATCCCTGGACGATCTATTATCTCTTATATCACCCGACAATATAATGAATCATGTAAACAAAATATACCTGAATTCGGGCAAGGGTGACACATATTAGGTGATGAAATAATTTTCTTTCTTTAAACTTGTGAGTCATTGCACAGGGGCAATATAACTACAATGTAAGCAAAAATGTTCGGAATATGAGCTCGGATAATTACGATTGCTCTTCCTTACAGGTAAGTCGATCAATCTTTTAATTATATATATTTTTACTTCCCTTGTAAAATAGTATAAGTATTATAATCGTGAAAAAAATCACCCTTCGAGATTTATCTCAGATCTTTTGCGTTTCAAGGTCCCTAGATGCCGAAAAACATGTTTTCTCGATTCCGTCAGTCTATGGGCCTATCTGTCGGTCTATCTGTCGTATTACGTAGAAATCAGGGTAAAATTTTAGTACGAATTCAAGATGATAGATTGTTTTTAATTTGCGTGCAAAAATTGATTGTGGCATAGGTATCAGCTGATAAAATTTTGGTACGAATTCAAGATGGCGAAACAAAATGGCAGCCAAATAAAATGTTTGGAATCGTCAAAAGATCACCCTCCCAGGTATTGAATATCTTAATGTTTTAGCGTCCCTAAATGCCAAAAACATGTTTGCTCAACTCCGTCGGTCTGCCTGTCTGTCTGTCAGTTCTCGGCGTAGTTACTCCATTAAGTACTTACTCTATTCAAATTTTGGCAAAAAATTAAGGGTCATATGGGGACGACCTGGTAACATTCTATTATGGCGAACAAAATGGCTTAATAAAATGTTAATAAATTTATTATTAAAAAAATAATTTTCCAATTTACCTCAAATTTTGCATAAAAGTCAAGTGTTACATATTAGTAAACCGGTAAAATTTTGGTACGAATGGCAAAACAAAATGGTGGCCTAATAAAATGTTTTAAAATCCTGGAAAATTTCTATTAGATTGATTTCAAAATGTGTTCAACCACTAAGACTTACATAGTGGAATAAAATGGCAGCAAAAAAAATATTTAAAATTAAAAATTAATTGACAAATTTTGCGAAAAACTAAATGTATCTAGTATAAGGATAAACTGGCGAATTTAACATGAGGGAACAAAATGGGGGTTCTTCAAAAATCAGTGTAAAAATTCCTTATTCAATATTTTCAAATTATACCCAAAAATCAAGCATGCCATAGGTAGAGACTGGCAAAACGTTGGTACAAGTCCAATATGGTGGAACTCAATGGCGCTCAATAAAATATCTGAAAAGGTAGTATATATATATGTGTTACTAAATGATTATGCGCAGAACTAAATCCTATCACACTTCACTATTCCTAATAAAGGAAAAAATTCATAACTAGAAAAGTTCCGGTTAATGGAAATTTACCGATTTTTTTAATAAAGAAAATATTTCCAATAAGCTAAAAATATACAGATTAAAATAACAAGTAGACATTCACTTGTTTTATTTTTTTTCCTTAAATTAGTTATTTTTTATCAAAATCCGAAACAACACAAAAAAAACTTAAACATATAAGCAGAAACTGTGCATAAGCAACCCTTTGAAGCCTAGGTGATGGGGCTTTAACAAGAAAAATATAGAACTGAAAATCTTAAAATATCATCTACAAAAATTGTCCCTATTTTACTTTTAGCAATCACGCACCCAAGTAATAAAAGGATATCGGAATTAATTTAAATTCTCCTTTATGTTGCCTTACAATGTAAATGACATGATTACAACAAATGTATAAAACAAGTTATGAGTATAATAAATACATATATAGTTTTTCAGTTAACAAGAAGATAAACGTTTCTAAAACAGAAATAAAAAATTCTTATCAACTTCTCTTGTATGAAATTCCACTACGTACAAATAACACAGTTGATATATGCATATAATTATTTGGTAAAAACTTTATCTAAATCCCCTAAACTTAATTTATTTCAATTTTTGTTTTAAGCTATTACCAAAAAACTGTATAAATTCATGAAATGTACTATCTCTGCGTAGTGGAACTATGTACAAGGGAAGTTGTGTTAAATTATTTTTACATTATTATTATTTCACTTAATTATTTTTATAACTTTATTTACCTAGTCTAAAAAATATGTTATGTCATTTAATATTTTCCTTAATAAAAAGAAACGATTTAATCCAGGAAATGATATTTTTCCGAATATTTTAACTTTTTATTAGGTCGCCATTTGAATTTTAGTAGGTTAACTTTGTTTCACACTTGGTTTTTGTACAAAATTTCATGTCAATTGGATAATTAATTTTTTTTACTGAATTTTTAAACAATTAATTCATTTCGGTCATTTTGTTCCACTTAAAATGGCTTCACACCATACGTTTATTATTTTTTCTTCCACAAAAAGTAGTTTTGTTCCAGAAAGTGGAATTTTACGTAATGCTTAAATATTTTAGTAAATGGCCAATTTGTTTTGGCGTATAAGATTTACTCTTAAAATTTTATCGGTTTGTCACTGTTTCATAGTTGATTTTGTTGTGCACACTTTCATGTCAATTGAATAATGAGTTTTGTGGTTCCGATTGAATTTTTAAACATTTAAGGCGGCCTTTTTGTTCAATCATAATGGCTCCACACCAAAATTGTATCAGTTGTATTGTTATATCACGCTTGATTTTTGCGTAAAATCTGAAATAATTGTGATAAGTAGTTTCTTATTAATGATATTTTAAAGATTTTCTGAGACCGCCATATTGAATTTCTAAGAAAATGTTACCATTAAAACACTGATTGGCTAAAATTCCAAGTCAATCATGTATGCTATGCCGCATACAGACAGGCCAACAAAAATGGATGAGCAATGTTTTTCGAGATTTAGGAATCTAAAAACGAAAAGATCAACAAAAAACTCGGAGAGCGATTTTTTCACAATTGGAATACTTACAATACTTAGCAATAATGTAATATAGTATCTCAATAATATATATTCTAAGCGTGCTGCCATGTTGGCGGTAGTTTGAAACAACTACAAAACAGGAATATGTTGGAGAAAAAAATTAATAACCTAATATTAATGTCATATTTATTAACGCAAATTTTAAACGTGAGTGCTGGCTAGTTATTAAGGGGGTACTTTAGATATCATATATAATTTGTATATTTAAAATAAATTCACATAACTGTAGATATCAACTGATCCTATTACAACACTAAACCAAATATAACTCTGATACATACTTGTTTAAATATTTTTATTGAAAATGTCGTTTAGGAATATGTAGATTTGTCTCCAATAGGCAGATAAAAATTGGTTTTGCAAGTGTGTAACACAAGAAATGCAATATTTCTTTACTCTTAGGCCAGCCTCGGTTAATTTAGGTTTACTAATGTAACACACAAATAAGTGGTTTTACATTTATCAATATTAAATCAAAATTTCGTAAACTGTAACCTTCTATACCAACACCTCCTACAAGACAACGCCAGGGTGCTGAGATGAAATTTTCTAGTGACGTCACGTTTCGTGCTCATACGTCCATTCTTTGCCGTTGGTCTAACATCGGTAGTTGTCGGTTCACATTCGTCTGCAGGCATTTTTAGCTTCTTAGGCCAAAACTCTGATTGTAAGAAACTTGAGAAAACATTTTTGTTTTCGTAAAAAGTTTATAAATAGCTCAAATTCATTCTTAATCCATAGCTAAAATAATTTTACAGCAGTATTCCATTGGACCTATTGCTTCTTGCTAATTTTTCTTACGAATCGTTACAGCTTATTCAGAAAGCAACGTTAAACGGGCCTAAGGCTCGAGGTCCTTTGCAGGTACTATATCGCTTCTCGCCAGTGCATTCAACGAAGGTATAGTTCTCGCCCATTTATATACTTTATATTTTTATTTTGGAGTCAAAATTAACAGTAAGAATAATAATTATTGTAAATCCCCCATGAAATAAAGTGAAACAGTAAATTCGATATAGCATCGTTGCTTCGTGTCGTATCCCCCCATGACGTCGAACCATATATCTGAATATCGGGGTTGCCGTTAATTACAATTAGCCGATCTAATTGTCCAAAATACTTTTTGAAAACTATAAGGCATCCAAAAAGCAGGGAAGAAAAGCTTAGGGAATTAGATGAAATTCGATTTCAGCGGGGTATTGACGAAAGCAAGTGTAAAATTTAAAGCATAAACAGCGCACAAATAATGATTCTTTTGAAGGGTTGTGTAATTTGTTTAAGAGATTTAATTTAAGGGAAGGGTGGTTTATGATTGACGAAAAAATTTCTAAGACCCTCTTCAGGATTGAACATACTCCTGAGCCTACAATTACGTGGGCTGTTAAAATAAATACCGATTAAGAAATAAGTACATATTTATATGGTCAACCAGTAAGTGTACAAATTGATAACCAGAAAACGGCTTTTTGCAGGTAGTTTGGACGAATTACGAAATTTAGTTGATAGCATTGATTGTTCGGTCTCTAAAAAAAGTACATTCCAATAACAATAACCCCTATTATGACCTAGATCCTGATTTTGAGAACCGAAAAAATAGCAACGATTTATCAAAAATAAATCTACTTCTGAACTTTGTTTCAAAATTGCTAAAAAAATTTAAAGTGGACGATGCTAACGCAGAAGGATTACAATTTATTTCGGAGCAAATAAAATTAAGAACTTTGCCAAAAGAACGTTACCGATATTCATGTAAAACTGTACACCCTTTAAAATGCATTTTCAATAACTGGCTAAACTCAATACCTGATCAGACACTTATATACCCGGACCTTTGCAGCGGCGACAAAAAAAACTGCTTGTTTTTCAGCTCTCAAAAAAATGCATGACTTAGAACAAAACATGTTACTAAAATTTGGCTATTCTTTAAATTTAAAAGCTCTATATCCATCTAGCTTGGAAAGACAAAACGTAAAACTTAAAAAAAAAATTTCAGGAACCAATTGTAAATGACAATGTTTCAAGGGATCCAAACCTTGAGTTTTTAGAACAAATGTTTATTATTAGATACTAGATACCCGGAAATTGGAAGAATTTTTAAAAAAATTAACACGTCAGACTCAAAAAGCTCTATACCATACTATTTATAGCATGCTAGAAATAGTTAAATATTGTTTTGATGAATTAAACTTAAATTATATTTTATTGGGAAAATTGCAAACTAATCCCTTAGAAAATCGCTTTGGAAAGTACAGACAGTTAGCGGGGGGGACGTTACCATATCTCAATTAGACAGCTTTACGAGTCTGAAGACTTCCGATTCACTCGACACTGACACTAAAATCTCGCAAATTTAGGGACTTATCTATAGAGGAATTCTATGAATCACCTGAATGTGACGAACAGGGCAGTGTTGAAGACTGTTCTAATGAAATTGACGAAACATTAAAAAATATCTTAATTGAAAAATCTTACTTACTTACTTACTTACTTAACGGCTTTTATTTAAATAATTTTTTACAATGGTGTGGTATTACAAGATGATAAATAGATGTAAATTTTAAGTTTAGCCTAAGGCTACTCTTACACTTAACCATGTTACTAGTAAAAATTATTAATAGTAAACTTACCTAAAATAACAAAATTATCTATAATATTAAAAAATAACAATATAAATAATGTAAAATAAATTATATTATATTATATATATATATATATATACATATACATACATACACACATACATACATATACATATATACATACATACACAAATACATACATACATACATACACACACATACACAGAATTTCAAATAGTAATGTTAGTTTAATGAATAATTAATATCAGATAAACAAACAAATAACCGGGTATGATGGACAATAAGATAACTGGAAAAATAAAAAAAAAAAAAATCAGAACAGAGTAATGAGTTGTTTTCTGATGAAGGCCGATTTTGATATTTCGCCGAAACGCCAGAGGCGGAAGTGATTTATTATGGGTGCTTAAGGAATTATACAATTTTACAGCGTTGAATGTAAAAGAGTTTTGAAAGAGGGCGGTGGAGTGAATCGGCATTGTGAGGGTGGTAGACGAGCGTATATTTAGATCATGTATTGCGCTTCTAGCTATAAGTTTTTCACGGAGATACATTGGTTCAGAATTTATAAACAACTTATGGAGAAATGCAAAGTAATGAAGGTGTACGATTTTGTTAAATTTTAACCAATTTAGTTCGACACATTTCAAAGGGGAAATATGATCATACTTTTTACGTAGTCGAAATACAAATCGACAGCATGTGTTTTGAATACTTTGAACTCTTTTTTTTGTTATGACATCAAGGCAAGGATAGTAAACAATGTTGCAATAATTAAGGACTGACATAACTAAACTTTCCGACAATTTTTAGCGCACTTTGAAATTTAAAATTAACTTGTTAGTATAAAGAACTCTGAGCTTACAATATGCAATTCTAACTAAATTTAATATATGATCATAAAACTTTAAACTCTCATCTATTGTGACACCCAACACTTTTACCTTCTGCGCATATTTCAAGACAACGTTTTCTATTCTTATAATAAGATTATCCTGTACATGCTTTCTTCTACGTTCCGAAGAGAAAACTATTATGTTTGTTTTGTTAGCATTTAGTTTCAAATTATGAGTTCTTGAGTACTCAAGTATAGTTTCTAAATCACTATTAATGATAATTTGTGCATTATCAATATCATTGTAGTCAAAAGGGAACAACATCTATCATCCGCATATGAACGGAGGCAACAATTTAAGTCTTGTTCGAAAAGATGCGCCGATTTATAAAGATAAAAGCAAGGGCCTAAAATTCAAACCCTAAGGGACATCCCGCCAAAATTTGATTCTCGATACTCTGACCGTTCACCATAAGTACTACACAGATTCCCGAAGATAGTTTTTTCGAAAAAATTAACTGCGGCTTCATCAAAACCATAATAAATTTTCCACATAGAATGTCGTGGGCCTATAGTAATGTCTGAAAGCTTTTGAAAAATAAATACCCTGCAAATAATTACCCTTTCATATGAACAAAAATGTTGTCAGTCAAGTTAAAAGAACAGCCCTTTGGTGCTGAAAATTTTTGACGACTAAAACGATAATAAACGATACTATTTAAGTTTGTGTCAGGAGGGCGATAGATTACACCTACAAAATATTTTCCCGATTTTTTAGATTTATCTGGACCCAAAGAGATTCCAAAAAAGGCAACGATTAATAAAGAAATTTTTAATTTCACATTTAAAAAATCTTTAACATACAATCCAGTTCCAGAAGCAGTCGTCCAGCGTCTATTTCTATCACATAAAAAAAATAAACTGTGTCCGAGGAAATTCCGTCATTACAAAGTACACCTCAGTTATTTTCGAATATCTCATAATCAATACAAGCGCGCACTCTCTGCAAATCACTGACTCAGAGATATAGTATTTAAATGAGCAACGAAAAAAAAACTGACATTATTTATCTATAAAAAAAAATTTTAGAAAATATGTTACTTATAAAATACAACAAAAAATGTTTTTGTAAAATTATACCTAGTTATAAATTATAGACACAAATGTATATTATAGAAGAAACGTGAAACAATTTATTAAATGTCTATTTCTTGTTCCCCTAAGAAGATTCAAATCTGTTAACGCTTCCGGCGCAAATGTTTATTTTCTGCAGTACGCGCATTAAACAAGCCAGCATTAAAAGCCGGTGCTCTGCTACCATTCCCAAAAAGTACCACCAGAAACATCGATAAAATGCGATGAATGTTAGCCGACTGTTGTAGGTGTATACGTAAACTATGTATTATTTTGAAAAACACTTTTCGTTGATGGTATGCGACTATATCATGTGGTTGTAGATGTTTTATTTCTTCAAAATTGTAAATATAGTTTTGCACCAACAATTTTTCGGCCCCAATAACTTTGGCGTCAATTTGGTTGGTTTTAAAATTTTTACCAAATTCCAATAATTCTGATATTGAAAACTTAAAACCCGAAATGCCCATGATTACTTCTCTAGGAGGCTATTGTAGCGACATAGCTTTAAAGAGATTAAAATACAATTATTGCAAAACTTCTTTGATATGCGATAAAGACCTTATTGTTGATGATAATTTTAATCTCATAACTAACCTAAGCAGAGGGGCACTACAATATCCTCGAGATTCAGTAGATGAAATAATTGCGATTTCTTATATTTTATTCCAGAAAATAGTGGCTAGGTAATCCAATGATGAAATGCAGAGACATTCTGCTATGTGAAGATTGACATTATCTAGACTCGTATTTAAGATGTTAAGGATTATTATAACAGTATTTTTTTCTGCTTGTCGTTTCACTTGGTCAAAACGGCTTTAGATATATAAAAATAATTGTAACAATTATTAAAATATTAACAAATCCAGGAAAAAAGCACAACTATTACAATAATCAATAATTCTGCGTTGTTTTCATATGACCACGGGTGATGACGCCATAAAACAGCGCCTTAGCCTTGTCTTGTATGAGGTGCTTGCCTATACTCCGTCTGTGGACTACAGCGTGTCATCAGAACCTCATCGAAAACAGCTCATACAAAACGTGATGTAGTTTTGTATTTCTTTGATAAATTTGGGACCCAAGATAGATTTGTTTGCTCATTTTATTATGTTACTTATGAATAGTGGGGAGTGTCTATTCTTTATTTGGTCTGAAATTTATATTCAAAACGGTGCTATAGTGAAAAAAAAAACTTTTTATATTCAAAAAATTAAAGACATTTTAAATTTTTTCTGTTTTATGGGTAAACTAAATGCTTCTAAAATACATTTTTTTCCTTTTTAAAGTCTCCATCTGTTCCATCTCTTAGGGCTATCTTGCCATTTCCAAGGGCCTGCTTCATCTTTTTGGACTAGTCTGTAAAGTAAAAAAGATTATTTTGTATTAAAAATAAAATAAAATAAAAATTATGTGTTTCGCCATTTTTTCAAATATTAAGCAAAATTGTATTTTAAATATGTATAATAAAAAAAGTGTATTCCACGTAACAGTGACTTCCACACTTTTTCAAAATAAAAATTTTACAAACTAAATATTTTTGTTTTCAACTTAACTATTATCGGTTTGTACGATCTGGAAATATGAAAATTTGACCATTCTTTGGGCCAAAATCTTCTCAAACGTTTAAATAGTTATTACGGCAATTTCAAAATTTGCCAAAATTTGGCTTTTGCACACATAGAGATCCGTATAGATATGATAATTTTTATTCTAAGCATATGTTTTTCGCAATCTAGGGACTTTAAAACGCAAATAAAACCCAACGTATATGTTTGGAATATGGGTAATGTCTGCATTTATGGCAAAATAACCGAGCCTGTAAATAAGTTACCACGAATTTCAGTGCTCAGCATTTTTACCTAAATAATTATTGTTATATCTTATCGTACTTTCACCTTCATCTATTTATAACAACTAAATAATAAACTATAAGTTATTATGAGGTTTAAACACTATATAATACGTATAGATAACTACCGTGCAAAATAATTACCATTTTTAAAGAGACGTGTAAATATTTAGATTATAGGCAAGCACTCGACTATAGTTAATCTGCGTCATTTCAGAAGGAAACTTCTCAGTAGCAGAAAATAGATAAGCCCCAAAACATAGTTTATCTCATTTATTATAATGTATTATGGAAAATACTGAAAAATATCTTATTTTCAATATCATGTTCATACAAGGTACGCCAAACTCATTGACTCATTAGAAGTATCTGGAAAACCAAAGAGTAGATTACTTTGAAAATTTCTTGCATATTTTAATAAATGTTCTTGAATTCTTCTAAATAAACTGCTGGCCAGATGAAATCGATAACCCAAGTTTACACGAACCTTTCAGATTGACTTGATTCGGTCGAAAGCAATAACAACATGTGGTTTTCGGGAATTATTAAGATATTTCCTTTAAATTCTGTTAACGTGTTCTTCTTGCTGTTTTCTTTAGGGAAACTGTTACATACAGGGCATTAAATAGGATCTTTACAATTCCGCAAAAATGTAGTTCTTCCGAAAATCAAAATTAATAATTTTAAGATATTCCTGGTTTTAGTAAAACGATTAGAGGACTTCTTAGAAAACACATTTTCGGTGGTTTCTTGATATCTCAGTGATTTTCAAAAAATATAATTATTTTTTTAAATTATGTTCATTTTTTCGACTGACAGAGATTTTCAACAGACATATTTACTCTCTCATCAGCCAGCCGTTTAAATATAATATACAGGGTGTGTGCAAGATTAGCGAATTTAAGTTGATACCAATATCTGGCAATTCAGCCTCAAACTCTCGTGTTAATTGCTAATTATATTTTTTAAAGTTTGGGTGTGATTTCTATAGATGTATTAACGGGATGATTTTGCATTTTTTGACTGTCGTCATTTAGTAACAAATTTACGAGGGTTGATAAGATACAAAAAAATTAAATTTGTTTAAAATGTTAGACTCATCAGGGATTGCTGAAAGCTATAAAACTAAAATTATTTGTGAGTATACAGGGTTGCGTATAAGTTTGTTCTAAACAAAACTTGCTACTTTTTAAATTGAACACCATGTATATTATTACATAGTGTTCCATACCTTCTTTTTGACCATTCACCCAATATAAAGTTGGTAGGGTCTATACAGTGTATTTCAAGATGTACTTTTCTAAAAAAATCCGAAGTACATTTGATTGTATCTATTCATTACAGACGTAGAAAATCAGTTTATCACGTCAGATTAATTGCTAATATGTTTTTCCTTTAAAGGTTTTCTTTCGAGTTCTTTTACTACATAGTACAAGATAAGTCAAAACTCTAGGTTGAGATGTTGCCTGTAGATTAGAATGGAACACCCTGTATAATTTATTCACTTTGGATAGCTCTATTAATGTTCGTTTAGTTTTGTAAAGCCTTACCTATATGTAAATACAGTATTTACTGAGATGTTTATCATTTTATAAACAGCAATATTAATATTTAAGCATGAAATTAAAATCAAAGTTGTGAAAAAGTTTTATAATAAAAATGAAACAAACAGTATAGGTATTTAATTATTTAGTATAGCGAGGGACCACCTAAACATATGACACCTTTCTACATCTATCTGACATACCTAAACTAACTTATTTATGTAATGTTGGAGTACGTTTTCCCATTCTTTTTCAATCGCCTGAACCAGTTCTTCTGGCCATTTGAGGTGAGCCCTCTCGTTATTAAATAATTAAATACCTACAACATAATAAAATGAACAAAAACCAAATAATTAAACTATTCGGGAACAGCAAATATTATTAGTTTTGCCGTGTACGAAATTATTTACATCCATGCCAAGGCGTGATCGGCTGTCACGTTACTTAAATCATTTATGTTTTAAAGATATGCCATAAATAGTTATGTTTATAACGTTACACTTTTATAGTAACAAAATAGTGATATATGTACAAGTGTAGTTATTATGATTTTGCTATAGCGCTATATTTATATTTTTCTTATTCGCCAAGATGTCAGGAACTTACTTAATTTATTAAGTAAGTAATTATAGTTATCTAAATTTCATGACTTAATATATTATTTTTTATTATTCCTGATTTTTCATTATTATTCATAGTAATTACTTAATTTTGTAAACAAATGACAACTTGGTGTATTATATACACGTGTTTTAATTTAATTTTACTGATGCTGAGGGTCTGGTTGTTTGAAATTTACTTATACTTACCTTATAAAAGGATCATATTTTTACATATTTGCATAAAACAATATACAGTTTGTTAACACTTATGATTTTCCCATTATCTTACCTTAATATGTTTTATTAAAAACAAATCTATTATAAACAATATAGTTGGACTTGAGCTGTTTTGTTATAAACCAAACCAGGTATTTCCACATATATCCTTTGTAGTCGTGTAAAGCTAAGTAAAATGGGAAATATTTTAAATAGAACTAAATTTGTTTAATACGTTTTTGCCTTTTAAAATTACATTCAATTCATTTAATGACTTGCCTTTTGATAACATATAATTTAGAAAACCTCCTATATGATTATTGTTTATTTTCGTTTTTGCAAATTGGGTTAAGTTTAAGTGACAACTGAAGCAGTTTGACACTTTACTGCGGCGAGCGCAACGAGTCAGGTTTTACCATTATCTTACTCTTGCTTGTTTCATTTATGCCTAAAGGACAAATGAATCCGCCCGACTACAGTCGAGGTGTTTTCTATTAAATACCCAAATTTTAAAAGATGTAATAAGTAAGGGCGAGGCTTTACGAAAAGATTTAAGGAGAATTTCAAAAATATTTAACTTATAAACTATTCAACAGGATTCAACATAAATATTTAAAAAATGGGTATTAGGATTATGGAAATATTCGTTCTCTACATTTACTGTATTCTGAATTGCCTATCTTTTTAAAGATTTTTTATTTTTGTAAATTGATAAGGGGGAAAGAGACAAAATATAAGAACGTTAAGATCAAGTTTTGCTAGAGCACTTCTAACATGTTAGTTTTTTTGTTAAGTTCCTTTTGGTAAACCTCTTGTTGTAAATCGTTTTGCAATCAGTTCAGTCTATTAAGTTATGACTGTGGTCGTGAAACTCACTTAGACGGCTAATCCTGTTTAAAAGTCTAAATTTTTGTCTTAACCAGTGATCAAACAACTGCCAGCTCAACGGCCATTTTGGTTCACACCTTTGAATTTGAGTTCACATTGATTCACATTTTGAAATATACTTTTATCTATATTTCATCTTAAGGTTTAAGTCTAAACTTTGAATATGAATCTAGAACTTTCATTTTCTTTTTTTTTGTCAAGAAATTTTGATAAAATAATCAATGTCTTTTGTATCCACATAGTTTGTAGACCCGGTTTTAAAGTTTTTTCTTTGAAACGCCAAAAAACTGGAGCAGTAATCAACTTGCCGAACGGTGATACAAACAAGTGGCGCCCTTTTTTTTACCTGTAGAGGTTTTTGATGTCTGCTTCTAGTATGCAGCCCAACAACCAGATCCAAGGCTAAAGGCATCAAATCACGCTTACCTGCTACCTGGTGAGAAATACAAGTAAAATGTATATGTCTATATTAAGTACCTTCTTTTTCATATTTCTAATCTCAATTTACAATTTAAGTAACCAATTCTTTTAAATATTTGATATAAAGACTTTCATTTCCAGTTTTTTTTTTAATAAAAGGAAACTTTAAGTTATATTTTGTTTTAATCTTTGTTTTGGTTTTACGAACACACGAGTAGTGGGTATAAGAAGGAAGAAAGATAGATTCTTTTCTTAACGTGTGAAAGGAATTGAAAACTGTGAACTCCCCCAAGTAAAAATCACCGTACAAGCTAGCCTACGGGTCGTAAGTGCAACTCTTTTAAATTGCATTTATGTAATGTAAATCTTTATAGCGTGGCTCATTAAAACGGAGTTTACGTTATATGTCTATTGATTTTTTCTTGTGTTGTTGGAAAAATATTGTCTTTGGATGGCATTCCTAATACGGTCCACCATATCTTTTTAGCTTAAGTAGTCTTCAGTAATTTTAAATATATTTGTTGTTGTTCATTTTGACGTTTTTTTTTCGTTGTTTCACTGAAGCAAGGTAGAACTCGGCTTTATCTTTTTGACCAAACCAACTCCTGCCCTGCTTCGCACTATCTTTAGCTATTTTATTACGAAACTTATGTGGTTATGAGAGTGAGTTTTATTATTTTTTGTTTTGTACCTTTGTTAAGTTTTGTTCTTTACAGTGATGGCAAGATTACTACCGTTTCTATTAGAGCCTTGTTTTTTCCAGCTTTTTGGTCTTCCTAAAATTTAAGAATTAATTGAAATGAGAGATAAAAATAAGTTCCACCTTATAATTCTCGCTTTTTCTCCTCAACAAAACGGATATCTTTGTTTTGGATGAACCGATTTTATTCAACTTGGTGTCGAAAAAAGTGACTTTTTTGCAGTACTCGTGGAGCCATAACTGTACCGTAGTGACTTTGTTAGTGGTCACTAGATGGCGTTGTTTCGAAATTCTCCAAATATTGCTGATTTTTCTCAAAAAAAAATCAAATTTATACTTTTAAGGTTAATTTTTCAATCCGGCGTTCGGGATACGATAGATCATCAACTTTCTTAATTTAAATGCGGACCTGGATTTTTTATTTCACTATTCATTGCCCATTATCACTATCAAATAAATTGTCATATAAAAATCATAGCATACCATTTGATTTTTTTAAGAAAATCAGCAGCTACTGACCACTAACAAAGTCATTACGGTACAGTTTATGGCTCTACAAGTAGAGCAATGAAGCTTTTTTTCGACACCAAGTTGAATAAAAAGTAATTAGTCGGAGAATATAATGCTTATATGTTCTACATACCTCAATTATATAAATCTAAGAAAAAATTTGCATTTAGCTCCACGAACAGTGCAAAAAAGCACTCTTTTTGACACTAAGTTAAATAAAATCGATTGAACCAAAACAAAATATCTATATTTAAAAGTAAAAATATTTTGACCTTCCTCCATCACTTTATTTTTGAAAATAGGTAAAAAAGTTCTGAAGCAAAAAATTGCGTAATTCATTGAAGAATACAACGCTTATATTTTGAACGTACCTCAATTATGGACATTTAATAGAAAATTGATATTTACACTTATGTGTTGCTGTTACTTCTCCTAGCGGACAACTTTTGAACCTGAAAATAATTTAGGGCGATTTAGCTTGGCCTATTTACCTATAAACATTTATTTCCTTAAGTTCTGTCATTAAGGGTTCCCGAGCTGCAGCCAACGTCGTCTATTATTGGACCACCCTGTACAAGTAGACCATTCACAAGACGTGACAAGTATTCACTAACGACGAGTTATTTGTCAAGTAGGTACACCAATCGTTTGAGTCCGCCTTTATAAACAGATGCCATTCTGTCGATGAAGGCCATGAAACCATTGTTCTGTGAGACGGAACGGCAAAAAATTTCCTCTGTCCAGTGTTTTCTTCAAGCTATAAAAACTTTTACATAAACTAACTTAAAACACACTGGTGCTTAAAATATGTATAAATCATTTCTTTTTAATCAAAATGTTTAAAACATAATAACCCTACTAAAAATTATTGAAACCTAACCTGCTGTTTCAGCGTATAGTAATGGAACAAAAGTTTATACTTGCCACAAACGGTTCATAGATGCGTCCTGTATTAAATTTTTCATTAAATAATTTGAAAATATTAAAATAATTCGTCAATTTATTAGTAGTTAACCTAACATTAATTAATACTTTCAGTCATTAAAAGCATTAAATGATCAACACATAAAACCTTTTATATTGCTATATCAGAGAAAAAACGAGACATAATGGCATTTATCCAGCCATTACTTTATTTACTACCGCCAATAAAACTGTCAGTATCTGACGATTGTTATTGGTATCATATATCATAATTTGAGAGAATATGAGTTTTTTCGCTTTCTATTTGGTACGTCAGCCTTATAGGAATACTAAAATAGATTACATTTTAATATGTGAAGGCCTCCATTATAATTGGAAAACTCTCGCTAACTTCTATGAAGGTCGAAGTTTTAAATTGGAAATAAATGCAATTTCCATATACATAATTTCAACTTTATTGTTGGCCGAGTAGTAAGTACTATATCGCTATTTATGAAATAATCTAAGCAATATAATCCAAAATGGGGTAGTTTATATTAATTTACATGTCGTAAATGTAAATGTTGCTAACAAAACTCATTTTAGGAATACTTTGACTGAGCGGTGAGCAATTTTACAAAGTGATTGTTCGATATTTACTGAACAAATACTTTTTCTTTGAGTCTAATATTGCAAAATATATAAGTCGCACAGAGCTACCCAGTTTTTTGCTCCCATTGTATATCGCATATCGCTTCTTCTCCCATCGCCTATAAGACGACCTTTAGTCCGCTCTAGAATAACGATCCGGCCGTTTAGTAGGGTTCCACGATCAGGTACTGCCAAGTACGTAATTCATATGATGAAATTGCAGTGAATAAACTTTCAGTAGCGTTGCTACAGAAGCTTATTGCAGAGTAAGTACTCACTGCAGTTCGGGACCATATTATGTATTGCTTTTTGACTAATATTTATAGTTAACCCTTCTTATGGTAATATTTTTTTAAATTTTGGTAACTGAGAGTTTTAAATTCAATATTTGGTTACGCATTAAAGATACAGTCCATTCCTCTCTTCAGATCTCTAGCTGAATCATTTTGATTAACCAACATTGATCCATGTTATAAAATAAGGGCTCTACTTTATCTTTAGTGAGCTTGAAATGTAAGTTAGTGAGTAATTTAAATAAATAAATATTTTTATTTTTATAGCCAAAAGTTTCGTCACAGGTGGCCATATGCTGCTCCGTGGTAAATAGAGTATCAAGTCCGGCGAATATTTCGGATTCTCTCTTGGTAATCACAAATGTCGGTTTTGCTCCTGTTGGTGACTCTCGTACTGTTTTGTGTATTCATTTTGATGCTAGTTGTACTCGTCTTTCAACTAGTTGACTGTACTGATGAAGACCTTAAATCAGAAACACGTGTTTATAATTAGCCAAATTCCATTGCTTTAGCAGTCATCCCAAAAAATCCATTTTCTGTATGTTTATATATATAAATATATATATATATATATATATATATATATATATATATATATATATATATATATATATATATAGAAGACCTTAGTTCTATTTATTCAAATTTACTCAATCTGAACAATTATACGAACAACAATAATAGTTTAAATAACACAGAATTTTCCTTTTGAAAAATATAAGTATCTGTACGTATTATATCCATATACCTTTCTATAGTCAGTCTCTTCAATTCGAGTAGTTTGTCGTGGGCATAAATTCGTCTTTTAATTCATACTTGTTCTGGTTTGATTAAGATATTTCTCAGTTACTGATTTTTCTTTGTATCTGGATGTATATCGATGTGATTACATAGCTAAATCCTAGATCTGTGTTTCAATCATCCTGACAGAACGTACTATAACATTCTTTACATGTCAAAAAAAACCTACATAAGAAATTTACTTGCTTCGTATTTCAATATAAAAATATATGGAGAACAGGAATTCCTGCCAGTATGTAAAATCTAATTTTAATGTTAAGGTCAAAGTGTGTTTGTTTTTCGCAAGAAGTTATCGATACTAATTGCAAAGCAGTGAGTACAATTTTCTGTTCAAAAAAGTTTTTTTTTTCTATATATAAATATATATATATATATATATATATAATGTATATATATAGATATATATAAATAAATTTCTTCTCATATTGCAGCCCTGAAGAAGGTAATAATCATTACACGAAAGCTTGGCGTAGCTTAAAAGCAATTTAAATCTAGCCCTAAATTAGGACCGATTAAAAAATAATTAGGTTACTTGTTGTTCAACTAGTCGGTCAAGACTACCCTTCTATATATATATATATATATATATATATATATATATATATATATATATATATATATATATATATATATATATATATATATATATATATATATATATATATATATATATATATATATATATATATATATATATAACGGGGATTCGTGAGTGTCTAAAAAGTCTATATTACATTTATTTTCTAATAAGCCAAGCTTTCAAAATAATTAGTTTCTTCTTCAGGGCTCTGTAAATTACATAATTTTCAGAAAAATAAAGACTTTTTTTACAATTAAAAGGTACCTACAATAATTTATTGCCTAACAGGAGACCCAATTACAAGAAAATATTGCCTAATATATGTTTACATCATTATAATTTTAAATAATAATACAATTAAACGACATAGTTTAATCTTAGTATATAAATAGGGATACAATATTAGGCATAGTGAAGCATTCAGGAACTTGGAAAAATGATCACAGATACACAAAAAAAAATCGCATTATTCATTTTAATTTAATAAATTTACAAATACGATTTTTAACGGTAATGCAATAATTTGTTTTTTAAACTTACTGACCATGAATGTCAATGTCAGTTTCCGGAAAAATGGAATTGAAGTATTGGCATGCCCTGGATAGCGTTGCTTTATGCTCTGTGTTATTTTTGTAAAGTGAAAGATGTTGTACTTCTTACATAATGAAACGCTGGGGCACATGGGAGTTAAGTCTCCGCAGAAGGGCACTGCAGTCAATCTGATTATTAACCAGTTTGAACAGGAAAGTTAATGAGGCATAGATCCTTCTGCCTGACAGTGACACCATTTCAAATGTACGCAGCAGAGCCGAATGATCAAACCCTCGAACTGGGTACTCTCCAGCCAGTCTATATGCCAGGTGTTTCAAAAATTTTCGTTGTATATATTCAATTTTGTTGACACATAGCATATAATTGGGACCATATTATAGCAGCGTATTCAAGTTTAGATCGAACAAGTGCATTGTAGAAATTTATCAGGCATCCAACGTTATTGAAGTTACTAGATGTGCGAATGAGAAAGCCGAGGGTTCTGAGTGCGGATTGCGTCATCTCTTTAATGGGAGTTTGGCAGGATATTATGTGAACTATTATAGGGGAATAAAATTGTCAAGTGTCATCTTTTTACATTTTTGTATGTTTAAGGGATGTTTATTTATACAACACCACTCAGCTATTGTTTTAAGATACTTTTGGAGTCCATGGCAATCGGTCATTGAACGTACCACTCTATTTAATTTAATTTCGTCGGCGAATAAAACCGTATTACTAGATATTTCCTTCGATATGCTATTAATAAAAATGGAGAAAATTAGGGACGCTAGATTACACCCTTGAAATGCCCTACTTGTTGCAATGAATTGATCAGATTTATAGCCATTATATTCCACCAATTGTTTACGGTTTTCCAATAATGATTGAGAAAAGAAAGAACACTGCCATCAAAACCTATTTAATATTTTAGTTATGACAATTTTCTGATCTAAGCTATCAAATGATTTGGCGAAGTCGGTGTATATTGTATCAACTTGCAGGCCGTCATCAAAAGCATTATATGTAACTTGGAGGAAGCTTGCGAGATTGGTAACAGTTGAGCGTTGATTAAAAAATTCATGTTTTTCGAGGATATAAATTGATTTAACATAAAAAACAATTTATTATACACACACTACTCAAAAACTTAAGAGAAGTTCGGGATTATAGAAATAGGCCGGTAGTTCGATATTAAGTTTTCCTCCCCTGACTTATTAACGGAGAATATTTTTGATAGTTTGCAGACCTCCGGGAAACTATTTGTTTTTAAGGATAAATTAAATATGGCTGTAACCGGAGAGGCCAGTGCATAGGGACAATCTTTTAGGATAAATGAAGGAATGTTGTCATGCCCAGATGCTAGTTTTGGCTTAAGACTTTTTAATGATACTATGACATTTTCAATACTGAAAGTTCCCAAATTAATTAATTGGCTGTTATTTGGACTATTCTTTTTGGGTGTTATAGGATCTACCAAATTTAGTGGAGAGTAAACACTCTTAAAAAGTGAGCAAAAAAGAATCAACAATATCTTGCTCAGAATTAATTTCGTTCTCATTATATGACATGGTGTTTGGTAATTTCGATTTCTCAATAATTAAAATGTAACGACAATTTCGAATTAATTTTCAGAAGTTTTAAAGTATTAAGTTAGGTAGATGTTGCCTAATTACAAGAAAAAAACAATTCAAAACCAATTCTTTTTCTATCAAATAATGCCAGAAATAGGTTAAATATGTCAAATGCCTAATATAAAAAAGGGGGAAAGTTATACAGTATATAGTGCAAAATATCAGTGGAAATTTGAAAAAGAAATATTTATGACTTTTAAAAAAATATTCGTCATATAAATTTAAAATGTAATAACAAATAGACTTATGTTTTCGATATCGGGTTTTTTGTTCATTGTAAATTTTTCATTATGTATTTCAGTCATTTCTAAAAAAAAACTTTTGCTAGTGTTATGTTTAGTTTGTAAGATTTGTCTGTCCCGTATCTAATAATATGTTCCGAAATATCTAGGTATATCAATCATTTGACGATGCCGGAATGTCTATTTATTGACCCCTCGTATAATTTCAGATTGCTTTCCTGTTTTTGATTTGTCTGCAAAAAACATGTATTGCTTCTTCTGCAGCCGTCGCTACGACCTGTTTACTTCGAAAAATATCTATTTGATATAAGCACAGCGTCATCTGCACTAATTCATGTAGTGAGGTTCGCCCCTTTGGATGGTAGTCAAAAAACAAGCAGCAACCTTAGACTAAGTTTATACTTTAATGTATTACTATGAAGTCTAATATAATTCAAATGATCTTCAATCTTTATCGGGGGATAGCTCGTGACCGTAGGAGTCTTAATAAGTTAAATATGTCTACACCATTTTCTTAGGTTTTCGTCATATCTACATGGGATAAATTAGTACGAAACTGTAACTGCAATAATGCAGCTGTTGACATAAATATTAGCTTTAAAAACATGTTTGTAGCTGCATATGTGGGTGAAATGTAAACGCGCCTTTGGCTCAAATATACAATTCAAAAAACTTAGCTCTTCGACATTCCAAGGATGTAAAATTAGACCTTCCTCTTTAAGTTGGTTGTCAGTACCACCCCACATGTATTGATACAAGATACTATTATACGATTTAGAATGAATTCCTAGAAAGAAAATAACCTAATATTATTTAAAAAAGTATAGTTTATATAAGTTGTAAAAATCTCCTTAGTTATATTATTGGTGTAGATTTAAATCTACATCCATAATAACAAACGCTTACCTTTAGTGTATTCCCAAGTAGCACATGTAATCATATATGGGCTAAAATGCTGTGATATTGGTTAATATCCCTGGCTAATTAGCAAAAATGGCTAGCGAAAATAACAGTTCTATTACAGTATAAAGATGGAAATATGGCTAAAGTGGGAAATAATAATTTGGCCATAATGGGGTAAAAATGGCCAACTGGCAATTATACGACCCTTTCTTTTGATTTTATGGTTGGGTTTATTAGCTACTTTTTGACTTTAAAATCAAGCTTTTTTAGCTGAATTCTGACTTTTTTTCTGAAATTTACGTAAATAATTTGTCATTTTTTGCCTCTTCTTCATTTATATAATAAATTATCAATTGTTTCAAATTATGTAGAAATAGTATTGACAGAGCCAATCAGTGTAAGAATTTATGAGCCAAGAGGAAATGCAAAGATAACAAATCATGGTGGTTGGTAGGGACAAAAAACACTTGCGATGGAACTTTTAGTGTTATTAGAATCTAAGATAAGCATGTTAAACAGGCGCCCCTTCTTGAAACTAAAAATTTCGATTTCTACAAATATTTTTTTTTTATTTTTTAGTTTGGAAATGTATTTTACTAAGAAAATTGATTAAAGGGTTCATGACGTAAAAAAAACATGCATGAAAGTACGTATTTATAGGTAGAAAGAATATGTTTGTTTAAATAGGTCAAGTAATGGCTGCTAGGAAATTAGTTTAATTTTAATTTCAATCATAAAAAGCTTTGAGCTAATTTTTAAGCAAATATTCTTTGAAATTGGCCACTTTGTAAGCAAATATTTATCAAATGACAATAATTTTCAAATGCAGCCAAAATATAGCAACATTTACTAAAAATTTGCCAATAAAAATGCCTTGGTTTGCCCTTAGTACTCGCTAAAAAATTAAACGACGATTACTCCAAGACGGCCTTTTTCTATGATATGTGGTGAAATATTTATTCTTTTTATTAGACATATTTTTATGGTAAATAATTTATATTTCGTTTTTTTAAATATATCTTCAGTTTGGTTAAGTATAGTTTTATAGGTTATAAGTGCAAATATAAAAATAAGCGAAATAAAACTATTCAATTTTAGTTCAATTTTGAAACAAAAATATGATAATAAAAGCCACATTTTTTCCTGTCAGTTTTTGTTGTCTTAAAATATCATAATAATCTGGCATTCTTATATAGCTATTATTACTATAATTAAACTTAAATACTTGCTAAAATATATTTGGTTGGAAATGCCTATTTATTGATTATATTCTGGCCTCGATTTCTATTGATTAAAAATGCCATATTCTGGCATTTTAAACAGCTAGGCTTACTATAATTTAACTTAAATACTTACTAGAATATATCTGGTTATGTTATGGTAACAAAATTGACGCATATTTCTAGTTTTTGGCCATCCAATGTTACAAAAAAGTTGGAGGTTTAATTAACACATAAAAGATATTTTTTGGCCAAGTAATTATGCTATAGCCTATCTACATTAAAAACTGCTACTTTTGGAGCCAAAAAATCTAATTTGCAGTGAGCTTTCATGGCTAGAAAACGAATCAAGAATCATTTGCCAAAATTTGACAAATCTCTGGTTTTTATGTGTCTTTTATGGCTAACTGTTAGACAAAAAAGCTCATCAGCTAATTTTATTAACTGCCAATTGTGGTACTTGGGTTCCCTACTATGATTTACGTTGTTTCAAACCACAAGGATGCCCGAACCAGATCCTGCTACTATTATTCGAAATAGATAGAGTCGATTTATGCATATCATGACGTATCAGTGCCGACGCATTTCCGTGAGAAATGTATCACTATGCTTATGAAGAAACACTGGAGGTGAAAAAAAGTGGCTCTCACTGACAGGTGTAAAAGTTTTCGTTTAAATTATAGGCACCAATATTTTTTTTCACTAACGTTAATACATTGCTCAAGGACTCGTCAATGATATTTATAAATCTCTTATTATTTTTGTACAATCTACATTTTAAACATAATTGATTTTTTATTAACTGCCAACTATACAGGGGATTAAAGAGTGCCTTGCATAAAAGTCAAAGTTTGCCTAAGAAATACAGCTCAACTAAATATTCAATTTTTTTTTCGTTGGTATGATTTAAAGCGCTTTAGAAAGAAAGCATAAAAACAAAATCATCTCTTAAGCAACCTGTAGTACGCAAGGAAAGAATGTTATATTGATATGACATTGTATAATTGACAGTTTTCACCTAGTTTGAAATCCCAATTCTCGATATTTAATTTTTGTATGCTTACTTTTTTTTTGTTTAGATGGTTTGATACTAATTATAACACAAGAGCGGAACATTTCAGGTACCCCATACAGCACCTTCAAATTAGTGAGAAGGGCCCAGACTATATGTGTACTAAATTTATATGTAAAGTAAATATATAATTTTGTCTTTTCAGTGTCATTGTTGAAGTTATCAAGACTAGTAACAGTGTTTTCTGACGCCATTTCCTTTTATTATATATTTCTGTCACAAATTTGAAATAAAGAAACAATAATAATTATTATTATTGTTATTATTAATACATTTAATCTTTAGTTACCCGAAGCTCTGGTCAGGTTTTCTCAATGAGATTGATGCATTCAGATAGGTGCCAAAAACTTTTTTTTGAACGAGTTGGACTGCTCACTGTCATTTGTTATTCTTAAAAGTTAGGAACATATAGTCTCTTATTAGTGATAAGTTTAGGAAAATTATTAAGCGCTTAGGTAAACATTCCTACTTGTTAATTTTGGTATTTAAACTTGTCTTAAAAAAACAATGACTTAGAAGGTAAGTAAGAATTATGAATTAAGAAATTGGGTTTAACTAGCCTTACACAGATTACAAAGTGATTTAAAACAAATGTTTACAAATGGTTTAATATTTGGTCCAACTTGGGATAAAATTCTTCTGGGCTCCCTTACATAATTGATGAACTAATTTTGTCGAGTATTTGGTTGTCATTTTTTGAATTTCAAAGCTAGTTTCTTCACCACTTAACAAATCGCAGTTATTTCCATTTATTTTATTTTTACACGAGTTTTAAAAGTTTTAAGTGCACAAAAGTTGGAAATGCTTTGAAATGTAACATTCGTTAAATAATTAAAAAAAGCTCTTTTTTAGCAATCAACTATTTATTATTATTAGTTTAATTGATATGTTATGCTTCATTAACCAACTATTTAACAATACACTTTTATTATATGAGCTAGGCTTGAAGTATTTGCTTTAGAACTTTTTCAAATCATTCTAATAATCAGGGAATTTGAATAGACTATTGTTATTAAAATTTCATGAATCATATGTATATATAATATTTATATTTTTTTACTTTGTTCTTTAGGACCAAGATAAGACAGATCTTGCCATGGAATGATGTCACTAAACTTTGAGCGAACAAGCAGAAAAAAGTATTAAATATGGAGCAAAAAATAAAAACTTTCCTGTTCCACTGATGAATGACTGTAACAATACTAAGAAATGGAAATATTACAGAGTTTGAGAAAAGAGACAGAAGATTTTATTAAAATATATTTCAGTGCAATGTACTTTCATTTCTATAATATTAAAATATTTTTATTTTTTTCACATAAGGCTTTTTTATTTATCTAATTTTGTTGCTCTTTTTATTTAATCAATATATCTACTATGTCAATACCTGTATCCATACTTACATCAATCAAATTAAGATTAAATTTTACATTTTAAAGATTTAGCTTATTTAACAGTTTGCCAAGTACATTCTGAACAAAACCTCTGCCTTCATGTTTCAAAGAAACATTTCGATAGTTAAAAAAACACACAATTACTGTTTTAAGTTATTTATTGACAATTTCATTCAATTGTACTCAATTTGTGATGTTATCATTTATGCTAGTTTGGACATTGTTTTCCATTCCATTTCAATATAATATAAATTTAAAAAACCATTTGATTAATTGTATTAATTAAAATGAATATTAAAAAACTTGGACAATGGCGTGACTTTTACAAGAATTCAATGCACTATAATAATGCATATGAGTATTTTGGCGATTGACAGCCTCATTATTTTTAAAAGTGGCTTCCCCAGAAAACATTATATTTGCTAGGAAGTCCAGATTTAGTTCAATTTGCATTCTGTTCAAGTGACAAACGTTTAAAAGCCTTCATCATAAAATTCTTGATGAAATCTTATATGTAGGGAACTGGCGGCTACTAATTTGTTGATTTTCTTAGACATTCGTTAACATTTCAAGATCTTTATCTTCCTTGGTGACAATTCTATGTCAGTAACATTGCCACTGGTATAAAATATTCCCATTAAGTGAATAAAAAAAGGGAACTAGGTATCTAATTACTTCATATTGCACATTCTCTGTATAAGGAAAATTTTTTTTCAGCCTTGCCTAATAATATGGCTATTAAATATATATATTAAGTCATTTTTAGAAATATTCGTTTTAATGTCATAGAACGAACACGAAATGTAACAGCAAGGAGCCGCTAGATTATATTTTATGAATTAGAATTTTGAGACCTAAGTTTTGGTCTAGACAAAGGCAGAAAGAAAAAAATTATAAATATCAAAATATCTCAAAAACCGCTAAAAATTGATACAAAAAATATGCAGGAGAAATTGAAGGTTTCTATATATTCTAATTTTAAGGTAAAATGAAAATATATACGGGGGTTATTTGAAAAAAAAATATATGTTTTCATTTTAAGTTTGTTAGACGGGCAAAAATATTAAACGCCCTTTTGCTCTGATCGGAAAAGCTTCATTGAAAACCTTTTTCTTTAACCCTGTTTGATTTTGTTACCAAATATGAACTTTTGCACTCGTCAAGAAAAAGAGACTTGAATAGATTATTTTATTTTTTAAATGGCATTACCTCAAAATCTATTAAGTTTAGGTATACCAAACATTTTACAGACAAGTTTTAGAATTTCTAATAAGATTCAGAAATTAATTAATATACAGGGTGTTCCATTTAAAATGCTCTACTTCTTGGCGCAACTTGCAACCGCGAATTATTTTTAAAAAAATGCACAATTTGAAGTGACATCGCATACCAAATGTGGTTTGCTAGTAAATTTGATAAAGCATAAACTTACCTCATGGCAAGATTGAGTCACTTTATACGTACCTGTCTAAGTAATAGCCTATATAAGGCATAAAAAATCAGAAGTTTAAACAAAAAATATCGAAAATGTAAGAACAATTTAAATGAAATATACGCTGTCAGTCACCAGAGATAGTTTTGGAGGCTGTCACAGGAATAATATAATTGAGCACTTTTTTTCCACTAATAGCACTTCTCGAGGGGCTGTTTAGGAATGTGCAGAGTGCTCACATGTAGGCCGTCTGGTTCACAAGATAAATGGCAAAAAAAAACAAAAATTAATTTCTTCCAAATTCTTCCAAATATCTTCTTTCAAATGCATTGAATTACAATTCAAAAATTATTTTTATTCGAGTTATAGAAAAATGATTTATTAATAAATTCAAGAATTTTTCTCTCAGAAAAGAGGGGGAGAAATTTATCACATATCAAAAAAAAATCATTATAACCTTTTTTGAAGGTAACGTCTTTTAGTAAAAATTGTCCTTCCTTTTTAAAAAGGAAAGGACCCTTTCAGGTCGTGCACCTCCCACAAGCTCCGGTTCCACATAGGTGTCACCCAAGCAAAGCAGTCTGGCGTTGACTAGAGCGTCACATCGACACCCTAGATGCTCGATAGTTTCATCTACCCCAGCACAAAACCTGCGGTATGGATCGTTGTCGAAGCCAATCTTATGCGGGTAATATTTCACCCCGGTAATCGTTCTAAGTTGGCCTCTGTTTAGATTTAGAAGGCTATTAGACCCAGAACGGCTATAAGAGCCTGATATGAAGGCCTTAGACTGTCTGAGTTCTGCTAGCTCGTGCCATTTAGCACGGAATTCCTCGACAGTGCGATTCTTAATCCTAATCTTGACAGCTGAAGGAGATATTCCAAGAGCAGGTTCCGGCCCAGTGAAAGCAATGTTGCTACCTTCCCGGGCCAGCTGATCCGCTACTTCATTACCACCAATGCCCTGATGGCCAGGCACACAATGAGCCTAACCCTATTGGACTCACACAGCCTCTCTAGGGCTCTCCTGCATTCAAGTGTTAGCAGCGAATTGACCCTGTTCAAGAAAAGGTTTTCCTGTACGCGGTCCAAGATTGCTGTAATCTTAGCATTAATGTCACCTCTCCTGAATAGGAGTGGGCTTGATCTGATCAGTTCAGTCCAGACTCGCGTAGGCCCAAGATTCCAGTCTCTGACCCCAGTCGTTTAAACGAACAGAAGCCTTCCGAGCCTCTATAAGGGGATAGGTAAAAGACCGATGTCTTAGAATCAGTCATAACTGGGCTGAAACTAGTAGTGCAAGAGAAGTATTTAGACAAGCAAAAAAAATGGAGACGCATTTTTTTCACGTAATTGCTTATGCCAAAAATGCCACTTTCGATTTTTTTCTACATGTATTTGTCTCATGATTAAATGAAATAGAATAGGGTCGATTTTATTATTAGAATTTTTCGTAGAATCCGAATTTTCTCAAAAGGGATGTGACTGTATATTTCTCATTAAAAGGGATGTGACTGAATCAATTTAATCTGCCTGAAAAATTATAAGTATTTTATATAAGAAATGGGTTTCCTGTTGCCGGTTTACTATTACACAATACTTTTAAAAAACTGGGTACTGATGCGTTTTATTTTCGTTAATATTATAAACGTGTAAACTGAGATTTAGTTAATTTTGCAGATATTTTCATATACTTAATGATTCCTTCAAATATTTTGTGTGTCCCTCAGATGACCGGAAATGACGGCAACTTTCGATTTTTAGATGAGACACCCTGTAAATTTTTAATTATTTCGATAGAAAATGGCGCTTTGAGTGCAATGACACCCGATTTGTCAGTTTTTGACAGATGGAGGAATGTTTATGATATTTTTTTTCAATCTAGCATGCTATGAATGCTATGATGAAAGGAAGTGGCTCTGGGAGTTTTTATAAAATACCGTTTTCTTCCGAGTATTTCGATACCACACACTCTAATATTACATGAACCCTTTCTCCTAAAAATGCAAAAATATGTATTGTTACTACATACATAATAATTGCGCTAAGTCCGCATCATCTAGGCATCCATGATTCAACAAGTTGACGGTGTGTCTATGGCTACGGCGGGAAATGTAAATAAAATATAAATAAATTGATTGTTTGAAAAACAGCGTTTCAAATACGGGAAAAAATGTTAATTCTTAGACATTAGAAACATGCATTCTTTATAATAAATGGACATTTAATTATGCGTAGTAGGCTATGACCGAGACGGTACGAGACAAACGTATTAACGCAGCTTTCAAAACAAAACACTGTTATCAATTTTGACAATCATCTCTATTATTATGGGCATTTAAACCCAAATATAAGTACCTAATTGCTTTAGTGGTTTGTTAAAAAGTGATTTAAAGTTTTCTATTAAAACATGGAAAATTACACAAGAAGTGAAAAAATCCACATACTTCTAGTTTTTGGTGAATGCAGGCAGAATTCAGTTCAAGCTGCTCAAATATATGCACACAGATATGCCGATCGTCGTCATCCCACCCGGCATTATTTCCCCACGTTTGTTAGAAATATCTAAAAATTTGGCTTGGTGAATTTTACACAAACACAAATTCCGTTCGTATAAATATCAATTACATCAAGACCTTTATCAAGAAGATAATATCCGAAGATTCCAGTACTGCAGTTGGTATTTAGGGAAGTGTTAAGAAGATAACAGTTTCCTATTTAAAATACTTTATACTAACAAAAGCCGTTTTACAAATTTGAGAATTTTTAATAGAAATAATAAAAGGTACTGGTCACAAGAAAATCTGCATTTGATAGAAAAGGGAAATTTTCAAGAACGTTTTGGCTTTAATTGTTGGATTGGAATTCTCGGCGATAGAATTTTAGGGCCTATAATTTTTGATCGTCACCTAACAGGGGAGAGATATTTACACTTTCCGACCCATCAAATTCGGAATTTTCTCGAAGAAATACTAGGGATTAATGAAAACCGTATATTTTACCAACAAGATGGCGCCCCGCCTCACAATGCAAGGGCAGTAACAAATTACTTAAACATCACATTTGGCGTAAATTGGATCGGAAATAGTGGACCTATTTTATGCCCCCCAAGGTAAAACTGATTTACGTCTAAGTACTTTGTATCTTAATTATAATTGTTTAAATATTTCAGATCGCCAGATCTCACCCTCTTAGATTTTTTTTTGTGGGGCAATAATATCATTTTTACAAATAAACATAATTTTTGGGTTTTCAGCGCTGCTATTATTATACCAATTTTTATTTTCCATAAAATCCACAAAAATTAAAAGTCGATTATTTTTCACTCAAATTTTAGGCATTAGAAAATAAAATAATTTTAACTCACTTTTAAAATAAGCAAAATATTTTTGAGTGAGGTAGGTGGTATATCAACCTGTCAACATTTTTTTACGCCTCTTTCTCTAAAATGTGTTCAGCATCATTTGGCTTCTCAAACAAAGTCTATCTATGATTCCTTCAAAACAGGTATTTATAATAACACAAAAGATAATAAAACAGCATAATCATGTATTATATTTATTAATGGATTTACTGAGGAGTTATTACAGCTTTAAAACCAGTAACCTAAGTCTTTCGACTTTTGGTTATTAATTTTTCTGTAAGCCGTAAAGTAAGGGGCATAGAAATATACTTTTTTTACATTGATACGTTTTTACCAACTAACAATCTCATATATATTTATTGATAAAATAACTGACTTAGGTACATCTTTTTCTATTTAATTAAGCCTAAAGTTACACAAAAGGGTGCTGAAATTTTGTTTCTTAGAAAATAAAGCAATCTCAAAAAAATTGAGATCATGCAAATTTTTTAATTTGACTGAAAATATCTCCCATTTATTGGTTCTATTAAATTTAGAAGCATTATTCCTCGAACTAAAATATTTACCTAAAAGTATTTATAACTGTGCAACTCTGAAAATAAATGCCAAAAGACCGACGAAATATTGGCTCTCTGTAGATTATTACTTTTTGCTACCTAATCAGCTGTTTATAATATCGATAAAAAATTTAGTGTTATAATTTGAAAACAGATATGCAATTTGCTATATTTTATTCATAGTCATAGTGATCCAGAGAACTAATAGTGGCTACCAACTTCAACAATAAACTAGGGTTTTTAATAAAAATGCCATTTATAGTACAGAAAAGCAAAATACGCATATTTCAAGTCAGTAACAAAAGGTATCGAGAAAACTTTACTTCCGCGCAAAATTTCAGCATTAAAGTCACAAAATAATCCTTGATTTTTGATATATGTATCTTCTTAAATTATTCCGATGAACTTTTACTTCCTGAAACAAGAGACGGGATTGAAGTAGCATAAGCGGTAGCGACTCTGACGTTTGATCTCGTTGCCGCTTCGTAGCGCCCTATCGAAACCATTGTATTCTTGACCATTTAAATTGTTGTTTATTTGCCTAAAAAGAAAAAAAAAACTTTATTAAAACTTATAGAAAAGTATGTATTTAAATAAAAATTTGAGTAGAAAAAATACTGGCAAAAAATTGGGATTTTTGTTACAGGTTCGTACGTGCAAAATAGGCTTTACTAGTCTAGTTCACAAACTCAAAATGATGTGAATTCTTGCTACTGCTAGTAAATATGATTGAGGGCTCATTGAATTCGGAGTGATGTCTAGAAAAATTTCTAACCCTCGCATATACAATTTTAAAACTTATTAACAAATTAAGATTTAAAAAAGGTGTTTAGTTTTCTACAAACGACTCGGAAACTACACTATTGTGCAATTAAAGTGCAATTTTTTAAAATTGAACCTAAATTCAAATGGCTATAACTTGCAAACAAAATAGTTTTTTTAGAAACGGTTTTTTGCATTATGTAGGCCTATGTTTTTTTAATATTTCTATAGTATGTGTGTTTTAAGGGTTGCTTTGGTCTGGTATATATATATATATATATATATATATTTTATATATATATATATATATATATATATATATATATATATATATATATATATTCTTTTAATCGTTTTGGCTCCTCCAAGGACGTTTTGAGAAAAAGTAAATACAATTTTGCCTTTCCGAATGTTAATTTTACTTCAGGTGCGTACTAATTAATTTTTTCAGACGGTTATATATCTTTGAATTTTCTTAAATTAGACTTTGCCTCCTGCATTCCGTAAAGGGTATTTTTACTTTTTCTTATTATTTTTGATATATATATAAAATTATATATATATTTTATATATATTTTTTTTATAAAAACTACTTTCTTTTATATATATATATATATATATATATATATCGTATATATCAGAAAATATATATATATATATATATATATATTAAATTATATATATATATATATATTCTAAGTTATCAGGTATACATATATATATTATATATATATATATATATATATATATATATATATAAAAAATACGGAAATTATTAAAAAACTATTGGATTAAGATATAACTACCGAACCCTAAATTGCAATTGAAATTCATCTTTAATTTAAATGGTTTGCTTGCAAACGCTCTTTTACATTTTCTAGGCTTATGTTTTATTAATTTTTTTGTAGGATCTGATGTTAACGTAATACAGTACTTAATGCATTGGTATATTCAGTTTTTAGTTCAACCATTTATTCAAATCGAATCAATTATTGGTTTGGAAAATCAAAAGCTTTAGAAAATACCATAAAACGTACAGTATCGTGTTTAAGTTCATGTGATTGGTGATTGGGCCCGAACTGTCTAAACAGAAAGTTAAAAAATGCCATTTTGTCATGCAATGAAAATGTTAATTATGCAACGCTTCAAATATAGAGAGTTTTTTGGGATGACAACTCAAGCAATGGAATTTGGAAAACTACAGACACGTGTTTCTGACCTAAGGTCTTCTTCAAAACGGTCATCTAGTTGAAAGACAAGTGCAACTAGCGCCAAAATAAATTCGCAAAATAACACGAGATTCACCAACAGGAGTAGAACCAACATTTGTGATTACCAAAAGAATATCCGAAATCTTCGCCGGACTTGATACTCTATTTACCATGAAACAGCATATAGCCACTTGTTATATAGTAAATCAAAAGTAAGTATATATATATATATATATATATATATATATATATATATATATATATATATATATATATATATATATATATATATATATATATATATATATATATATATATATATATATATGTATATGTATGTAGAAGATGGAGAAAAATCCAAATACGTGTCCGTAGTAAAAAAAAAATATATATATATATATATATATATATATATATATATATATATATATATATATATATATATATATATATATATATATACATATATATACATATATATTTTTTTTTTTGCAAAAAATAAGTTGGAACCATAGTCCATTACATATATAAATGTCAGGAAGTTTGACCCAAACCGGTTTTCAGTATAATTAGTGAAATAAAATTGAAATTAAAAACACCCTCTCAGGTTTTACATATTTTCATGTATGTTCCTAGATGTCAAAATATATATTGTATCAAGTCCGTCTGTCGGTTGAAAGCCCGCGTGCCTAATTCCTTTCGACAAAAAATAGTATGCGTAAAGATATCTCAAGTTGTATATATGTATAATGTATTTTTGATCCAATAGCATATATTAAAAGAACTTCGAAGGTGTATCCTAAACGTCTTGAGCTCAGCCCAAAAGTTAAACCTCCCCGTTAACGTCAGGGGGGAACCCTACGGAAATGCCGAATTTACAAGGTGCAAGTAAATTAACATTGATAGTTTAACTTACATCAGTTGATTAACTTCGGCCATCCTTTGAGCAAGGAGTTCTAATTGCCAAGGTTTCAGTCCAGAATCGATGAGATTGTTAACTTGCGAATCTTGGTCATTGGTTAAACCCTAAACAAAAGAATTAAACTGTAAAATATAAAGATATGATGAAATCAATGTTGTCATTTTTGTTTTGTCATTATTACATATCATTGAAAGATAAATATGAGGATCGAATTTGTTTTTTTTTAGGAATCCGATATAGGGAGTGTCACGACGCTAGGCCGTTAGCCGTATGCAGAAAAGTACTCGGAATTAAAATCTGTAATTTGGCATCGATTTGTTTCTCGGTATGCAATTTTTTTCTAAAATAATAGCAACTACCGGTCTCTTCCGTTTAGTTATTTCAAATGGAAACTCCTTCTTTTTTATTGCAATTTTTGATTCTGTTTAAAATTCTAAACATTTTGTATGCAGCACATACACCCTATACCTTAAATTAACATTTTTCGAAATAAAAGTAGTTTTAAAAATATGACTCTTTACGTCAAAACAACATATCATATACTAGATATGATAATGGCCGTTTATGGTCAAAACAACTTTGATTATTTTATGTTTCTTTTCCAAATTAATATATAGGGTGTTTAAAAAACTTATCCAATCTTGAGACAATATAAAGAGCAATAACTCGTTTTTTCGATATGGAATACCTTCAATATTATTTTTTGGTCGTTTGCTTAAAAATTTAAGTCTAATCAAGTCCGTATGCCTAAAATACTTTTTACGCATTTTTATAGTCCTACTTTAAAAAAGCGGTAAACTAATCGCCATGAGAAACATAACATCAATGGTGAAATATAAAACAGAAGCTTTTAAGTTCAATTTTTTAAATTATTTAATTTCATTAAAGTTTATACAAAATGGAAACTATTAGTCAAGATGTAAAACATTTCTTATTTGTCATATATCACCATTTACCTCTATACATATGTGAATTCTTTTTTCAAGCCTGATTGTCGTGCATGAAGGACTTGCTTGACACGAAATTTTCTATCCTCTTTGATGGTGACTGGATCTGCATAAATAATGTCCTTCAATTGTCCTTAGAGAAAATATTCCGGTGGGGTCAAATCAAAACTTAGGTACCTTTCGCCCGTCAAGTTTTCGTTGTAAAAACTGTGGTCATTCACGAACCACATGCGAATTTTCCACGGCCCAATAATGAGTGTTATGTCAATTAAATATCCCATTTTTTGAAAATTCATCTCCTTCGCACCAAATAATGTTGCTGGAAAAATTTAAGTCTCCCTAATTTTTAACTAAAAACCATTCAAGTCCTAACACTGGAACCTGTGGGGGAAGATAGATCAAAATATAAGAGTTCTAACCACGCTACACCACAACTTGTTACGTTTCAGACGCGCGTTTCGCTAACCAAGTAAGCATCATCAGAAAATGATATAAACAGTTTATATCATCTGCTTATGTTCCACAAGTAAGGGAAGGTCTTGGGTTTATAATTGTTGAACCTAGGTGAAATAAAATTATTGCCATCTATGCTTATGCCGAATCCTATGAAGACTTTAAAAGACACCTGTTGATTTACTTCTGCTTCGTGCAAAAAGGCAATCCTAAAAGTAGTAAAAAATTAATGCTAAAACTGCTATTTCGACTTTTTGATCATCTCCCACAGATTTCCGCATACTATTTTCGCTTTAAACAATCCATACATAATAAGGATATGTCATATTCGTGGAACCATCTTTGTTTTGTTGGGTCTAGGCTTCTTTGGATATCGTTCGACAAATAATGTACATGTTCGGTCAATAATATGGTTACATTCGCTCTAAACAGTAACGATATTTGAGTAATCTTCATTGGTGTAACTCATGTTTCCTGACATTTTGATAGCAACATAATAAGTAATGGCAACTTCCGCCCGTTGCCCGTAAACAATTTTTTTTTTCGTGGCAATTTTGATCTAAATATTAGTTTCCCGCTTTGTAAAGAGTGACTTTAAAAAACGCATAAATATTGCAGTTTAGGGTCATGAATTGAGATATGAAGTTAACCTTAAATGTTCAGAGGATTCGAAAAAAAAATTATACAGGGTATTTCATTTGAATAAAGCGAAAGCCCTTTATAATGTCACATAATTGGTTCAAATGTTTAATACCCTGTAGATTAAGTTATAAAAAGTAACTGTTTTGACTATAGATGGCTGTTCTCATATTTTAGACATGTTGGTTGAGTTTTTGAATTTACACATTTTAAGATTGACATGAGGAGCCAATTTTTTTAAACTATTTTTGTTTCGAACACTGTTCACTTTAGGTATAAGGTGTGGTATATAAAAATATTTAGAATTTTGCTCAAAATTCGCATTAAAAAGTACAGTTTCAATTTGAAATACATAATTTGATAGACATATAACCGGAAAATGACCGGAGGTTGCCATTATTTGAGAAAAAAAAGCATAGGGAAAAATCCCTTTGTACCAATTTAAAGACTTTAATTCCGAGTATTTTTCCGCATACTGCTAACGGCTCATTGTCGTTACACACTCTGTAAAAGAACTCTCGTCAATATTGGCTATAAAAAAATTTGGTTACTGCTTTGTAATATTAAAAAAAAAGTGTTAGAATAAAACGCATCTCTGATATAGAAGGTATTTCTTAAATACTGTCTGAAATTTTAGAGTTTAATGTATTCCCAACTTAGAAATGATTTTTACTAACTTGAAATAATTGTGAAACTTTAGAAGTCTCGCAGTTGCTGTTACTATATATTATGTAATTGCAATGAGAAACTAAAAAAAGACTTTCTCTTTTATCAATATAGACACATGTTTTACTAATTTACTAGAGACTTTTACCAATTTACTTTTACCAAATATTTACCTGTATGGAGTCCGGAAAGTGCGGTGGTTTAGCATTGACAGCCATCAACGTTACAATCAAAATAGTGAAGCAGACTCGAAGAGTAGCTTGGGGAAGTTCAAACTGCATTTTAGACTAAAAAAAAATATGAATGTAGAAATTTGCAATGTTTAAATGATTTTAATTTATAAATAATAAAAATAAACCTTTGTAGAAGAACTTCTCGAATTTTAAGTAAATAAAAATAATACTGGCAGATAACAAACTGATAGCATGTCCGTGGTCAAATTTAAACATTTAATTCGGCATACTATCCGAAATATTCCTAATACAGTCCGTGAAGAACAATATTTGTCAGTTCTAACTTTTTACGGAACCCATTTCCTCTTTGCCTGAAACCTAACTTAAGTTGCACATGTTCTATAGAAATCGTACCTGGCAGCCTTGAAGCTGGATAGTATGTTGTTACCTAACAATGTCGTTGGCGATTCTTCAAAAAAATCACCAATTTATATCATGACTTTTAACCTTAACTATATGTATGACGTAAATGTCAGTTCATTCAAACAACTATGTAAATTTGCTGGGGTAGTATTTTCTCCTACATATTAGTCATTCAATATGCATGTTCCGGGAAATGCATCGCCAAGCAGGCCAAGAGGAAACTGGTGAAATATCGGTTCCCATGTTAATTTTTGGGAAAAATGTTATTTGAGAGAATCAAAAATTAGCCCCGTTTGTAAAATATGAACATTTCTAACTGAGCCACCTAATTGTTATTTCCAAAAATGTATTTGTTACTCTGTTGTATAGTCAAAATTAGTGTTATCGTGCGGGTCATACGATTTATCAACGACAAACTTTTTAAGATTGTTTTTCTTTTATTACGTGTAATCATATCTTCCGCATAAAATCCGGAAAATGAATTAGATAGACCTATGATATTTTCATATGAAAAAAGAGGATAAACATATAAATACCAGCAGTTGCAAAAATCTTTGAGCTATATCACTTCAAAGTCAGATTGACAAGTTAGTGACAAAATGAGTAATAGAAAACAATTTTAAGGTTTTTTGCATCCACAAGCCAAAAAAAAATGGTATTAAATCTAATAAAATATTACGAAGGTGGAGACAGTAGCAAAAGCTCTGGGAATCGGTATAAGGACTGTGCAGAAAATTGTGCATGAAAAAAAGCATAATTTAAAAAAGCATAAGAAATGTTACGAAAAAAGCCAAAGAAGAAGATTAGTGACAATGTAAAAATGGCTGTTTGTAATGCAATTTACTATTTATACACATCAAAAACTAATATAACCCTTCAAGTTTTAAAAGAAGCTTAAAAAAATCGAGGCATATTGGAAATTGGACTAAAATCGTTGTCAAAATTAATAAAAATGTTGGGTTTTCGATATAAAAAGGACTGTAATCGAAGATTTTTATGCGAGTTGCCACATATAGCAAGTCAGCGTATCCAGTTTTTAAAGAAATACACGGAAAATGTTAATTCAAAATTGAGAAACGTGGTATTTTTAGACGGGACATGGATATTTTCTAATAGAAGTGGTTCGAAATTTTGGCAGGACAAGTCTGTAAAAAGTGTCAAGAGAAAAAAAAGATGTGGGACGGGAAAACGGTTCATCATTTTGCATGCAGGTTCTTCAACAGGATTTCTCCCAGGTGCAAGTTTACTGTTTTCTTCAACATCCAAAAGTATGGATTACCATGATCATATGAACTGTAAACTATTTGAAAAGTGGTTAAAAGAATAACTGATTCCAAATTAATCCACCTTTAATCATTCTGGACAATACATCTTATCATTCAAGAATCGAATCAAGGCTAATAAAACAAAAACAAAATCCTTTACCCAATATGCTGAAACCAGAACTTCTTTTAATGGCAAAATCTATTAAAAAACCAACAATATATGCCGTAGATGAAATATTACGGGAAAATGGACATGAGGTTTTACGATTGCCGCCATACCATTGCCAGTTTAATGCAATAGAATTAATATGGGCTGGGGCAAAATCATATTACGAAAAACACGTGAACGATGGTCTTACATCAGATGAAGTGCAAATTGTTTGGCAAGATTCATTAAATTATATTACGCCGGAGTACTGGAAGAAATCTGTGGAACATACGGAGAAATTAATATGGGATTGGTGGAATCGACGAGTTCTAGATGTCGAAATAGCACCAATGATCATTGCGCCATTTGAGGACGACTCAAAAGATAAGGACTTTTTAAGTGATGCCTATATTTTTTAGTCTATAATATTAAAAAATTTCTGAAGGATTATATTAGTCTTTGACGTGTATAAATCATAAATTGCGTTATGAATATCCATTTTTGCATTGTAACTTAAGTCTTTTGCCTTTGGATTTTTTCGTGTACATTTCTTAATCTTCTTCGGAAGTAAATTATGCTTTTTTTTCATGCACAAGTTTCTGTACATTCCTCATACCCATTCTCAAAGCTTTTGCCACTGGCTCCTGGATATTAGCCAGTGAATTTCAATTTAAAAATTTTTTTATTAGATTTGACACCATTTTGTTGCTTACCTTTTTAGTACATTTGTAATTTTGTAGGCAATAAAAATAATTATAGAATACTTGTTCCAATTTTAAAGCGTGTTTAAAATAAATAAATTTTTTTATTAATTATATATAAGACAAAATTTGATATATAAAAATCGGTAAAATCGCTTTACCAGAAACTCGGGGCTAACGAAAAATACAGGATATATATATATATATATATATATATATATATATATATATATATATATAGCCTGTATTATTCGGATGCATGGCCCTTAGTTTTAGACTGAAATTTAAAGAAATCGGATAAGTAGTGTTTTAGCTATGCCGCGAACAGACAGACATACCTACAGACAGATGGAATTGAGAAAACATGTTTTCCGGCATCTAGGGACCCTTAAACGTAAATATCTGAAAAAATCTCACGAGGGAAGTAATAACTAATTTACTTGTGTTTTTAACAAAAATGTATAATATTTTTGCAAAACAAAATTTTTTTGTTATCACAATACAAAAAAAACAAGTTTTCTTTGCACAGGGGTGAACCGCATTTAAATAAATGACACTGTATAAGTGGTTAGATTTTTAGGTATAAACAGAACATATCCTGATTGTTCCACTGATTAGAACCGCCTTTCGACTTTATTAAGGCGCTTGCCGTTTTGTGTATTTTTGTTTTTGCCAACCAAAAAATTTTAACCAAATACATATTTAGCGAAGTTTCTTATTTAGTCCCTCGGCATTTAATATATAAAATAATATTAAGTGGCTATCTTAATAATATTGCGTAACATAATAAAAAAAAAACATTTTCTTTCTCCCTGTATATTTGTAAATAGCCCATCGAGATTTAATAGCTGGATAAAAGAATCACACAACACTTTGGTATTCAATGTGTTTTCTGATTTGATTCAAGTCCTGTAAGAGTGTAGAAGATTATAAGGCGCAATTCTCTTCATTCACTCACATTTATAACAGGCAGAAGAAACAAAAAATAAGTACATATGGCATCATTGTAATAATGAAAGTATCTAGTTATTTATTATCGTCATAAAAAAATGGCTAAATTGCAATAGATCGAAGTTTAATAGTGCTAACTTTCAAGGTATACTAAACAATAGTTATCCGATATGTTTGCTGATCACTTCGTTGACAGACATGTGCCGATAAAATTAGCAATTCACAGAATAACTGAAAAATTTGGGGTTAAAGGAACTGTAATTGATAAATACACTTGCACGATCATAAAATTCGTTTTTCACCTTGCTTAACTGATAACAAAATAAACTATCACATTCTACACAGATTGCATTTTTACATTAATTAATTAATCTAAATTATCTTACAGAATGTTTCGGTGAAGTCTATTTTTTATATGACCTGGCTGGCCAATTCATAATGTAATTTGGACCACAATTACGTCGCCTCCAAAGGAATCATCTAAATGTTATCAAATTATTTCTTGTTGTGAGCTGGTCATCCATCCTTTTAGAGTCAGATTTCTTGATATTTAATTTCTAATGCACGTTCGACATGATTTTGTAATAATTTCCAAAAAAAAAAGGGCCTATAATATGCTGTCTAAAAATTCCAGCTCAATCGTTTACCTTTTTTAGATACTGAGTCTTGGTACACATAACATGATGTTCGTTCTCTTGGCTCCATTATCGAACATTTTGAACGTTTTGTTCGGCATTTAGTGTAAAAGAATCATTTCTTAAGAAATCTATGTTATTGTTAGCCCTTTTTAATGCCTTAAAATAAATTTCGAGCGTAATATTTCATCTCTTTCCCTAAATTCTTGATGTTTTGCATATTTGTAGTAATAATATTTGTATTTTTTTAAGGATCGCAATATAGTTGATTTTCCTAAAACATCCCCTAAGCTTCTTGAACTAATTCCTTTATCTTCTTCTACATGAAGCAACACCTCCAAATTTCTTCTCTCCCGCCTATTTTTGTTTTTTGGTTGATTACAAGTATATCAATTACTGTTCTTTTGGT
Source organism: Kuschelorhynchus macadamiae (assembly GCA_030620095.1). Classification (NCBI taxonomy): domain Eukaryota; kingdom Metazoa; phylum Arthropoda; class Insecta; order Coleoptera; family Curculionidae; genus Kuschelorhynchus; species Kuschelorhynchus macadamiae. The sequence goes on from JAUTXW010005230.1 coordinate 85,039, forward strand.
TTTAAATTTGTCAATTATTTTTTGAAGTGTGGATTTTGTCTATCAATGTAGGGACAAGCAAATATATCGGATTTCTCACGCTGTGTGCGGCAAAATACCACTTTTGGTTATTTTCTCTTTTGGGTTGGATAATAATTCACATGTTGACTATTTGTTGCTACTTAACAGCACTTACCGGTATTTTCGTCGTTACTACTGTTGCTAGGTAATTTAGTTTTAAACGGTTTGTCGGAAATTGCCCAAATAAGGCACATGCGTTTATCTCATCAATTAATAAAAAAATGGTTCTAGATAAGAAATAACTATTGGCATTTTTGGATCTTAACTTTAAAGGATCTAATCGTACCACGTTTATGGCATAAGACGGCAATGAAATACATTTATCGTGTTGTTGGCTTGGTGGTGTGTTCTGAATTTGTTATGCAGCTTAAAGTATAATCTGGGCCTAAGAATAACACAGGAATATTTAATTAAAAAATTAAATTTGTATCAGTGCAAAAAATCTATTTTTTTATTTCTTATAATAACAACAGTGGATGACAAAAAATGAAGAAATAATTAAATAATGATAACTGGATATTTTACATCCAGGACACTTCCTAGGCTTGAATTTTAAGAGGTAGTTGTTTTACCCTCCTATCAGAAAAACTATGCCAATAACAGATCAATCGGAAATACTTCATTTTATGGATCTTCAAAAACCCAAATAATTTTTTTTCTAAAATTAATAAGGCAGCCAATATTTCATCTCCTTAAAATTTACATGGGATTTCCTACGTCCCACTAAACGATGCATCACTCGGTATATATTTTTATGTTTCATATCTTACTATTTTCTTTTTTCTAATTAACTATGGCTAGCATACATCACACTATTGTATACAAAACATTCAGTAAATATCTTGCCGGACAATGCTCATTATCGGGACAATGGTACATCACTCGGTATATATTTTTATGTTTCATATCTTACTATTTTCTTTTTTCTAATTAACTATGGCTAGCATACATCACACTATTGTATACAAAACATTCAGTAAATATCTTGCCGGACAATGCTCATCATCGCGACAATGGTAAAGACATGTCTAGTGTGGCAATTTAGGTAGATAACATTGTCACTAATGAGCATATCTTGTTACGCGCCGCCTTTAATAGCTATATGAGTATGATGACGTTTTACTTTGAGAATATAAATGACGCATCTAGCTATTTATCTCACATAATACGTAGCAGAAATTCGAAAAACGTATGGCGTTAAATTAACGGTATAATCTTAGAGTAGGAATTAAAGTATAGATCACAATTCATTCATAAATCACGTTAGGTGTATGCGCCAACATGATTACCCTATTTTTCACATTCTATCCACCAGTGTTTATGACAAAAAAAGAAGTGGGGATGGCCCATGTCCAAGCCGTGGCCATTTGTTGACGCATGCCAGTGGCGGCGCGAGTTTTCACTTCCCGCATAAGGAAATATAATTAATCGTGAAAAAATCATCGTTCCGGGTTTTTACAGATCTTCATGTTTTTTCATTACTGTCGGTCGGTCGGTCTGTTTCGGTATAGCTAAAAAATGCACTTACTCAATTAACATCAATTTTATTTAATTTTACACAAAAGTTACGTCTGATATAAAAAAAACTGGTAACATATTGGTATGAATTCAATATGGCGAAACAAAATGACGACCTGTTAAAATATCTGATGTACGAAAATGAAGAAATGGGCCATGCTTCATTATCGTTGAAAAAAAGGAAGGATTCTTACCTATTCCTTAATGAGGCAAATAGGTATTTTTGCAAATTTCAAAGAAATAATAGTTCCCTACTTCACTATCTAAAATCAAACCATTAAGTCAAGTAAGTTTAAAAGGAAATTAGCAATTTATATATTATTAAACTTTAGTTTTTAGTTATGTTTGCCTTATGTCACTGTCATTTTGTAAATGTGTAATATCATCTTAAACCTGTAACTGTCAAGTTAGACCTTGTCTAAATTTAAACCTCTTTAGTGAATACGGGTATTAGAGCTTTAGACTAAAATCAATGCTTTTAATGTGCTTTAATTGGCTTCCTACTCGTCTGATTGTATGTTTGGTTCAAATCTTGTAATGGATTTTTCACCACTTACCGATTATTTTCAAATTTTAAATGCATACACTTTCGAATATAAAAAATCCGAATTTTTTTAGTCAACGTTTAGAAATCCAAAATAGCGGTACCAATACAGCCGAAGAATTTTGTTACTTGTGTAGCTAAAACTGAAAATCGGTGCCTAGGAAAATTTAAAAGTGTCAGCATTTAAACATTCAAAATAGCGGTGTCAAAATGACAATGTCACAGGTTGGACGGATGATTTTCACATCTGTGGGGATTATTTAAGAATGGTGGCGCCATGAATGAAAGTTATAAAATTTTAATCAATATTTGAGACAGACTAATTTTAAAAATTTTGCAGATTTGATTAAAATTCGGCATTTAGGGGTATTTAAGACTGCACATCATGAATTTTTGTCAACATTTAAAAAATTCAGGATTGTAATGCCAACATGGCGACGGAATTTTAACATTTGTATAGATTTGGCTCAAAGAAAGTAGGCAAGGGGGTATTTGAGAATACATATCATAAATTTTTAGTAAATATTTAAAAAATGAGAGTAGGAATGCCTAGACTGCGAACGAATTTTAATATTTATACAGATTTGATTAAAGATCGATATTAAGTGAGCAATTCATACATTTTTAGTAATAAAAATTTAAAATGGGGATGTCATCAATCAATCAATCCGATAAGTACTTTTTTCAGATATTTTTAAACATCTAATTAGACCACCGTTTTGTTCCCACATTTTGAATTTGTCTCAACATTTTTACCAGTTCATCCCTATATAATATTTGATTTTTGAGTAAAATTTGAAAATAATCGATGCATTGCCTTTTATACCATTTTGTTAGTCCACCATTTTGGATTTGTAGTTAAACTTACCAGTTTATGGTCATGTTACACCTAATTTTTATGCAAAACTTGCATAAAATGGATAAGCAGTTTTTTAGTAATAATTTTTTAACATTTCAATAGGCCGCCATTTTGTTCTGCCATATTCGATTTTTACTAAAATGATACCATGTCATCATCATATGACCCTTAATTTTTAACCAAAACTTGGAGTAAATAGGACAAGCAGTTCTGGAGCTTTCTCGCGGACAGACATACCTACTAATCGACGGAACTGAAAAAAACATGTTTTTTTGCAACTAGAATACTTTCCCCTTGCAAGGGAAGTAAAAAAAGATAGTGCTATAAGATAAAACTAGAATAGCCAATTGTCATATTGTTATTCCATGTTAATAGCTAAATTTAAAAAATATATTTTTTTTAATTGTCAATATCCTAAATCTTAAATTCTAACCAGTTTAGAACATGTTTACGAATACATTTTTACTTTTAATTACCCAAAGAATCACCATTTAAATTCCTTTACTCAAGTGAAAATTAAAATATTCTATAATTATTTTAATTCTCTGGTAGGAAAAACTATTGTAATCGTCAAAAAAATCACCTCAGAGTCTTTCTTGTATCATTTTGCTTCTGAGGATTCTCACATGACCCCAGACGAAATAAATATTCTATTATACTGAACCGGATTGGGCAATACTTCATGTGACCCAAAATAAGTGATCAAGGTATCTTCCATTAGACATAACAAGTCCCCTGAAAAAGGAAATCTAGACGTACTTAATGATTAAAAGACAATTCCAAACTTAAATGGCCATTTTTTTACAAACTCACATTGCCGCACCATAGTTAGGCCAACTAAAGCTCTTAGTTTCGCAATGTTCTTCTAATGTCATCACACCTTTAGAACACTGCTTCTTGAAGTAAGGCAACATATAATTAGAAGATTTGAACCATATCAATAATTACACAATAATACATTAAAACACATGCAGTACTGAAGCTAAAATAAACTTGGTACCACAATTTTATGACAATTTTAATTGAATTAATTTTGTGGGTTAAAATATTTTTCAGCAAATTAATTTCGTGAATGTTAAAGTTTATTGTAGTTCCACGACCCGCTATTAGTTTTTAAGCCACGCCGGTCACGTGACCCTATAACAATCTTTACTGTAGACTATTATACTTTTTTACTATAAGGATCACTTTTCAATGAAAGTTGGATGGTCTTATATGTGGAGTTGTCGATCGGGATTGCCATATCTAACTAAAACTCTTATTGCTGGTATAATCTGATCTGAGGTTTTGGGTATTTTAGCTTGTATTTTACTATTTTGCAATAAAAGTAAGAAAAACATTACTATTTTTTGTATGAAAATTTTATTGCATCATGTTTAAACAAATTTACAGTAATATAAATTGGTATAAACATTGGAGTTCCTGGCTAGGCTTGGCATCGTCGTAAGATGGACCTTATACTGTGAGGTAATCTTGGCAGTGGCTAAATATGTAAATAATGAACTCTATTTTAATTCTTACTCTACGGGTATAATGATTTAAAAAAGGTAACAATTAAAAAACTTAAATATTGTCAGATTATATTATTTTAGTTATATTATATAGTTTTTATCTAGTTTTTGCAAATGGTTGCTTTTTAACCGACTTCACAAAAGGAGCTGGTTATCAATTTGACCCTATGTATTCTTTATGTATGTACAGGGTGTGACATTTTGGGTACTTTTGCCGGGTATCTCCATTATTTTTATAGATAGAAAGTTGAGATTTTCGCGACAGTGTGCTACTTTTTCGTAAAACTAAAGATGCCGTTAACAAAATCTTCATAGCCTTTTTAGTTTTTAAGATACAGGGCTAAAATGAAAATGTGGCATTTTCAAGCACTCTTCGTATCTCAACTATCAGATAACTTATCGAAAATGTGAAAACTGTTTCTTATATAACTTTACTCGTAGAACTCAATTCCGTCTTTGAACTTAGTGCACAGGGTCAAGTCAAAATGTTATCGGACCCTACTTTATTTTTTTAAATGGAACACCCTGTATATCTAAAGACTATAAAATTTTCCTTTTTTTAACCTTTTCAAAAGTATATAACAATATGCACTTTTCTTGCAGAAACACGCAAATAAATAACAATTTTTTGAAATTAAATGCTTAATTTAATAGTAGGCTATGGCTATTGTTTTCGACAACAAACAAAAATAAATGTCAAATATTTGTCTCTCACCTCATCGGTTTTTGGAGCGATGTTTGGTTTATAAAGCAGTTTATAAGCGTTTTTTTTGGTCTTTTTATTCAATTGATATTAATCAATTTCCTCGAATAAGGGCAGCGTATGAAAATTATGAAAAATATGATATGCTGTTTTGTAATGAACATTCTGAAGAAGCCTCGGAGTTATATTTCCAAAGGTAAGTAAGCTATTATGGCTATGAAAATCTGTATTATCATTATAATATTTTGCATGTTAGATATCCAGAAAGAAGGCAACCGTTTTTTTGAGACATTTACTCGTTTAAAAGCAAATTTAGTTGAGCACGGATCATTTGTTCACCCGCGTCCCAAAACATACAACAAGGAGAAGAGTGAAAGAAAAGAGATAGATATTTTGGGATATATAGAAGCAATACCTTCGTCCTTATGTAGAAAAATTGAGAAGGAAATTGGTGCGCCAGAAACTGACAGAGAGTCAGAGAATCTTGAAGAAATATAAGTATCATCCATACAAATTTAATATAGTGCAACATTTGCATCCTGGCGATGCCGAGCACCGGACACTGTTTTGCAATCGATATCGATGCTAACGATTTATTTGACAGACTTGTTATTTGGTCAGACAAATGCTTTTTTTCAAGTACGGGAATTTTTAATTGCCACAATACCAGGAACTGATATAGTGAAAATCAGCATTTATTGTTTGAAAGGGCCACAAGGACGCTTTGGAGTTGGGGTGTAATGTTTTATTTTGGGCAAACTTATAGTTTATAGGATTATTGAAGGAGGTCTTACAGCACGTCGATAACTAGAAATTCGTGAGGAAGAATTGCTCGAAAATTTTCCGTTAGCCCAATATAATGCTGTGTACCTACAGCAAGATGGTGCCCAAATCACAACTCTAGGCCCTTAAGGGAATTTCTTGATAAAAACTTTCCTCAAAGATGGATAGATACGAACAGACCTATTACATGGCCTCCACGATCTCCAGATCTCTCAATTTTAGATTTTTTTATGGGGCTGTATACAAAATGGAGTATATAAAACATGATATGACGGCATAGCAAAACTTCCAGAGGCAATTCATTTAGCCTTTCGAAATCTGCGAATGAGACCAATGGTTCTTTTTTACGCTATTCAAAATGTGCTAATTTTGCATTAGAGGAAATGGTCCTCAAATTAAACATCCCCTTTAAAAATTTGTTTTTTTTTAATGTAATTTTTTTGTGTTTGTTATATTATTTCTTTCTGCTATAAAACTCTTGTTACAAACTTACTTATAAAAACTCTATAGGTATTTTTATATAAGAAGATACCTATATGCAAGGCATCCGATTCTTCGTTAGCAATATGTAACTTTCAATTGTTCATTATTGTTATTTATGGGCTAGATTAAATTATGCATTTAATTTCAGAAAATTGTCATCTATTTGCGTGTATCTGAGAAAAAGTGCATACTATTATATAGTTTTGAAAAGGTAAAAAAAAGACAATTTTTATAGTCTATAAATATATAGGGTGTTCCACTTAAAAAAATAAAGTAGGGTCCCATAACTTTTTGACCCGATCCTGTATACTAATTCCGAAGGCGGAATTGAGTTCTACGGGAAAAGTTATATAAAAAAACAGTTTTCACATTTTTGATACGTTATCTGATAGTTGGGATACGAGGGGTGCCTGAAAATGCAATATTTTCAAATTAGCCCTGTATCTTAAAAACTAAAAGGGCCATGATAATTTTGTTAACGGCATCTTTAGTTTTACGAAAAAGTACTTTCTATGTATAAAAATATCGGAGATACCCCGCAAAAGTACTTAAAATGGGACACCCTGTACATGGATTACTCCGCGATGGTGTGACCAATTTGAATGAAGTTTTCAGAGAATATTCAGGATAGTGCCGGAGTGATCTGATAGCTAGCAAATGTTAAAAATTGCGGAATGGTGGCCATTTTGAACTGTTTACACCATATACGTTCTCCATTACTGACAGAATGGTGAACATTCTTTTTAGAAAATAGTGCAGTGCCAACGGCTTACTAGACTCATCTTAATAAATATCATAATTTACCAGAGTTTAAATACCTTATTCAAATAAAATAAAATTGTATATTGTCCTACACAATTTTTAGTATAATGTTCCTAAATTCCTTTACGCAAAATAAACTTTATTGAATTCGAAGTGTAACTTAGCGGAACGGTGGCGATCGATAAATGTCGGATAATCAATTAGAAAAGCCATGCAATTAAAAAAATAAATAATTAAAGCTATGCGTTGATTGAATTTATATGAACAAATGGTGCGAGAACCAATGATAATGTATTCGAAATTGATATAATTCAGGTCGAATTTAAAACTGAATATTACTCGGATTTATTCAGCCCTCGTGTTTGACTTTTAATGTGCATTTAAGTTTAATACTATAAAAAAAATGAAAGAGATTATATTTGGGGTGATATTTTTTGACGAAAAGTAATTTATAGCTCAATAAATTATCCTTATCGATCAGAGTTATTTTTCTGTAGATGCCGAGATATTTGCCAATATTGATAGGATGGAAGGACGGTTCAAAGGTAAAATTCCAAACATTGAAAAAAGGACAAAGAAAAAATAACGTTTATAATATAACGCCCAAGTCGTTCTAATACTATAAAGCACCAAAATGAGAAAAAATATGAAAATGGATATTTTTGCCCTAGGGTAGAGATGCATAATATGAAATAAAAACGTTCTAGTATATAAAAACGAACATGGAAAAAAATTAATGGAGATATACATATTTTAAAATAGTTCAGTATAAATGAAAATGGGTTCGTAACAAAATAGAATTAGGAGCTTTTCTGAAAATTAATATTTGCTTTTGCCGTTGCTTTTGGTCATTAAATAAAATTTCATTAAGTTTTTTAAACAAAAACTGATAAGATGTTTAGGAAAACTTTAAAATGTTTGATTTAGTAAGAAACTTCTGTAATACTACCATAAAACGTCCGAAAATCTTCAGTAGTCAATCCAAAAGACAACCCCTGCAATTCTAGTTTCGAGATTGATTTCAAATAATTTTAATTTCTAATAAAATAGAAAAAATTTAACTCCGTCTAGGAAGAAGAACAGCCCAAAGGTAAAATTTCCAACTGGCTACCGAAAATCTCCAGTCAAGAAAAAGAGAATCTTTTAGTTTCACAGTCAAATTCCAGTTGTCATCAAACTCAAAGAAGCCCGTGGTTATGAATAAATATTTATTTTAATTTTATTGTTTTTGAAATTTCGTAAAATATATATTTCTACTTTTAAATCTTTACACTTTAACACAAATGTATTAACCAAGATTTATATTTATTATTATATATATTATTATTATATTATTTATATTTATATTTATTAAAATTATTACAACTTTAAATATTTTATTAAGGCACCATGCTGTTCCGCCATCTTGCATTCGTACCAAAATTTTACTAATTGATTCTTTCATAATACTTGATTTTTGTGCAAAATTTGAGACAAATTATTATAAAGTAGTTTTTTAGTAATAATTTGTTTAACATTTCACTAGGCCACTATTTTTTGCCATATTGGATTCTTACCAAAATATTACAAGGTGATCCCCATAGAACTTCTAATTTTTGGCCAAAATTTGAAGTGAATCGGGTTAGTAGTTTTTTTGGCTATACCGTAAAGAGACGGCCTACGGACAGACACACCGACGGAATTGAAAAAACATGTTTTTCGGCATCTAAGGACCCTGAAATCTATAGATTTGAAAAAATCTCGGAAGGTGATTTTTTTCACGATTACAATACCTCCCTTTTACGAGGGAAGTAAAAATTATTTAGGCGTCATTTTGTTCCACCTTCTCGAATTCATACCACAACTTACCAGTTTATCTTCATATCACACATAATAAGTATTCATATCAGGCCAATTTTTTAAATATTTTATTACGCCGCTATTTTGTTTTGATATCTTACATTCATACCAAAATGTTACCAGTTCATTTCTATGTAACATTTGATTTTTGTGCAATATTTGAGGAAATTGAATAATTAGTTTTTTTAGTAATATTTTTTTTAACGTTTCACTAGGCCGCCATCGTGTTCTTGTATATAGGATTTTTTCCAAAATTTTACCAGGTCATCCACATAGATCCTTAATTTTTGACTAAAATTTGAAATCATTCTGAGGAGTAGTGTTCAAGCTATGCCTGATAGACAGACAGACAAACCGACAGACGGACTGAGGAAGTTGATAATTTTTAGGCATCTAGGGACGCTAAAACATGAAAATATGTAAAATCTGAGAGGGTTATTTTTTTCACGAATACAAATATTTTATTTGGCCGCCATTTTATTCCCCTATCTTAAATTTGCACCACAATTTTAATAGTTCATCTATGTACCACAATTAGTTATGACGCATAATTTGAAATCAGTCCATTAAGTAGTTTTTCAGGCTGAATTTTAAAATATTTTATTAACCCGTCATTTTGTTCCGCCATTTTAGATTCGTACCAAAATTTCACTAGTTGATTTCTACATAATACTTGATGTTTGCAAAATTTGTGATAAATTGAATAAGCAGTTTTTTAGTAATAATTTTGTTAATATTTCACTAAGCAGCCATTTTGTTCTGACATTGGATTTTTACCAAAATATTACCAGGCCCTCCCCATATGACTCTTAATTTTTGCCTAAAATTTGAAGTCAATCGAGTGAGTAGTTTTTTAGATGTGCCGGGACACACAGACTGACAGACAGACCGACGGAATTGAGAAAACATATTACTTACTGAAATGTAAAGATCTGAAAAAATCTCGGAGTGTGATTTTTTCAGATTACGAGGGAAGTAAAAAAGAAACGGATTTTTATCTCTGAAATTTATAGTTACCTCGACCATACATTTATGGTTAAAAATTTAGTAGTTTCCTTATAGGTTTTGGTCTAAAAATTCTTGGTTTTTCGTATATTGAATAATTAATCAATTGATCAAGAGTTTTATTTGCCGGTAGTAGTGACAAACTTTATGAAAGTCAACTATAATTTATTGTTCAAACCTTACACTACGCCTAAAGTTCGTATTATGAGTATGTTATGTACCATTTTGAACAATTAAATGTTTGTAATATATTCAGTTTGACCGAGGATAGAGGCGACGAGAGGACAAAATACCTAACAATATCATTTTTGGGAAAAGTTACTCTTAACCAAGTCTTGTGCTCGCTAAAACGCGTTGCACAATATCGATATTGTCGTACAAGTTGGGTGCATAGAATATACAAAAATATAAAATAGTGTCGAGAGTAAACCGCACTTGTTTCTGACTTGAAGTTAAAATAGTATTTGAAATTCGACAGATTGAAATATTAGTTAAATATTAAGAAAAATTTACTTGCAATGCCTGTTAAAATGCAAAACATTATTCTACTATTTTTCTTTTCCTTTCCCTGGACTTCTGACTATAATAAATATCCTTTTATAGGAGTTCTTCCTTTAAAGTCAAAGGGCTCAGATAAAATATCAGATGTTTTATTATGGAAATTGCTGCTTTGTCTAAACTTTAATGTTAATTTTGGAACATAATGGCAGCTGTTAGTGCCTTTCACACCTTATAGCTAGAGCTTTTTGCATTTTGTTCTATGTACCTTTCATCGTACGTTGATTGCTCCTTTGGTTACTTTAGTCACTTATCTACTAATTAAAGTTCATAAAGAATCGTTGCAGAAAATATTGTTTTTAAAACAACAGATAAATAATTATCAAGGTAGGATCCAGAATCAAAACAAACACCAAATTTCAATATTGTTTGCTTACATTTTGATATGCTCATATATTCATATGATTGATAAAGTATATATTTCTTTTTCTTTAAGTTTAAGTACATACTTGAAGCCCTACCCGAAATAATTTACAGGGTATTACAGTGATAATAGTTATTTATACTATAAGGGATGTAAGTAAAATTTACCAGTCGAGGACGAGTTTGCACCCAAGCGATAGCGAGGGTTGGCAAAAAACTTCGAGACTGGTTAATGTACTTACATCCCATATACTATATAACATTTTTCCCCCTCTCTGTATTGTATGTTTACAAGAAAATGCTGGATACATTTTTGAATTTTCGTTATCATTACATTCGATAGCATTCTCATTAAATTATGAAGGCGGCCGTGATCTGTTGCCAGCGCAACGTAAGCAGTTTTTATTTTATCAACATCGTCAAGTTGACAATTATTCATAGCGAGAAGTTTGAAGAAGTCGAATTGTTTGATTCTGTGTGGACAAAATGGATGTTTTAGACATAGAAGAATCAGCGAATATTACTTGTTTATCTCTACTAACGGAAAAGTCGAAAAAAAGGTATGAAGCAGCATATAAATCCTTTTAGAATTGGTGCCAAAGCAAGACGGCTACTGCAGTCTCAAGAACCTTGTTTTTGGCGTATTTCCACGAAAAAAGTGCTAGATTGAAGTCCCCATCAAGCTTATCGTGTGAGTATTCGATGTTGATATCCACCCTTTTTATACAGGAAAAAATAGATATTTTCAAGTATCCAAAACGAGAATTTTTGAAAATGATGGTTGTAGATTCAAAAAATCGGATGTATTTAACAGGGAAAATGTGAATAAGTTCATGCTTAAAGCCCCCGATGATATATACTTATTGATGAAGGTCGTAATGGTAATGGGAGTTGCTGGAGCGTGCCGTTCTCATGAACTCTGTGAAATGAAAATGGACAATGTTAAAATAAGTCAAGGATTATGACCATTCCTGACTCCAAAAATGGAATGTCACGTACATTTACAGTGACAAAAGTGACGACACTCAGGTTTGTCATTTCAAAATAATTCAAAAGTACATTGATACAAGATCCCACATGACCATTAATCCGCGCTTCTTTATGCGATATCAAAATGGAAAGTGCTTAAACCAGCCTGTCGGGAAAAATACGTTTTCGTCAATTCCAAGTAAAATTGCGAAATTTCTAAAGTTTGAGAACTTCAAAATGTATACTGGACACTCTTTTAGAATAACGTCGGCAACTTTATTAGCAAATACTAGAGTTGATGTATTAGCTATCAAGCGACATGGTGGATCGAAATCCGCTACTATTGCGGAACGTTACGTAGATGAGAGCCTCAATACTAAAAAGGAAGTAGCGAATAAAATTTTATACACTAAGAACCAGCCAAAAGTCTCTTGCAGTGCTTCAACAGTGACAGAAACATTGGTTAGAAATGAAGGATCTGTGGAGTCATAAATTGTAATACACATGAGAAGAAACAAGAAAACGTGTTTCTAAATTTTGTTAATAATGTGAATAATTGTAATAATTGTACCATTAATATTCATTTCAATTAATATCACTGGATTTTTGTCCGGATTTTTGTAATAAGTTGATGAAATCAAAAATTAAAGCTACTTATTAATTAATTATTATTTCCCTAGGGATGTAAGTTGACTTACATCCTGTCGTTAAGGGCAACCTCATTGTTGAGTAACTTTCACTTACGTTTGTCAAAGCAGTGTCAAAATAGGTTGCTTACAATACAGGGAGGGGGAAAAATATATTACTTCCCTCGTACAAGGGAAGTATTGTAATCGTCAAGTTTTTTTTTATTATTTTTCGCAGTAAATAATATTTTAACTCGAGTTTTGTGTTAAGTTCTTTTTAAATACGTAGTAACGTATTTTAAAAGTATTTGAAATTTTTTCCGTACATGGTTTTTGTCAGATACAAACCACTGAATACGTTAACAGAAAAATGCCGCAATGCTGTAAGAAAAATTATATAATTTTCTAATCTGCAAGTCTTGTTGAAGTTATGTATAAAATATAGTTTAGTAATATATTGTTCTCTGGCCCGTATGTTTTGCTATCGATAAATATGATTCTTGACGTGTTCAGCTAGTAATATTGTTGCTTGGTTTAAAACAAGAAAGCTCGGAGTAGTTTGTTTCAAATGGAGCCTCATAGCAGATTTTTTGGATCCTCAAAATATCGATAAATTCGTTGGTACCCAGCATAATCGTAAATTATTTACAATTTAAAAGGCTATGCTTCAAATCATTAGTTATCTAGTCATTTGGCTAATTAACAAACCTAGTAGCCTAAAAGCAACGGCCTAGTCAGTTGTTTATTGTGGAAAACAAATCGAATTACAGTTGGTCCTTTCTAATTATTTAGAACTGAAAGTCGGAATTCGAATCCCTTTAGTGACAAAGGGGATATTCTCACTCGAGGCCGGCCTGTTGCTTTATAATTAACACCAGAGGAGTTGCTAATTAGCACTAATTATTTAACTGCATCTAGGATCTAAGTGGTGTTATATAACGTTGACGTAAAACTATAAATCATCGTCCTGGTTTACTCAGGTATGGGAATTTGTTTATCAAATCAACATATTAAAACAAACAAGAAGAAAAAATGTTGCTAAACGAATATCTAGCAAAATTTAAAATAATTTTGTTTACAGTGGTCGATAATAACGAACGATAATACTCTGACGATCCTACAAATATTAAATAAGGTACCTGTATCGCTGCCACCTGGTGGATAAGTATGACGTCATAATTTTTATGACCGGTTAGCGAACCGAAATATCTGTAATGTTGTATTGAAGAATAATTATTGACAAAAATATCAAAAGGTAAGTGTATTGGATTATGTTTTGGTATAAAATTATTATAAGATTAAATTTTAAGGTGTTTTTGATTTTTTCTAAATAAAAGCTTCGAATATGCCAAATGTGATTTTGGCGAAACATCAGCAAAACTGTTCTTTTCAGAACGACAGTAGTGAACGGATGTACACCCGGAATGAAAACACATTGTATTTTTCCATCCGTGAAAGACTAGGAATCAACATATATATAAAATTTGCTTTTGTATGGAAAAAAAAAACAAATTTGCATTTTTTTATCCTTTCGTTTTAAAGCTAAGCGTTATGGGGATAAAAAAATATTTTTAATTTTAAGGGACTTTTGTGTCTCATAATGCTACCCTATATATTGATAAAAATATTTTATGTACAACTTTAACTAACTGCTCTAAAACGAAAAAATTCGTTTTTGGAAGCTGCTACATACCTCTATTCCTAATTTTTTTTTGTGTCCAAGGGGCTACCTCATACCTTTAGGGCTACCTTGTGTAACGGACAAAAATCATTTTGCATACAAACGTATAAAATAAATATGGCGTGTTTCACCGTTTTTCCAAATATTTTGTAAATCTATATTTAAATATTATTAATGTCTACGACAATGACTTCTACAATTTTTCAATATCAGTACATTTACTCTACTATCAGTTTGACTGTTTTATCTGACTTGGTCTATGAGTTCTCAAAATATGGAACTTTAGCCTATATATACCCTTTAAAGATATGGAAAATCTACGCTCATAACTTCCAAAATCTAATCCCCGCGAAATACTGACCTACACTATTTTTATACAAATTTGAAACTAATTACTTTGAGACTGTTTTCAAATTATTTTTGGCGCAAATTTTGTTTTTTCTAAAAATATGTTTATCGTATTCTAGGTATTTTTAGACGTTAAAAAACTCGATTTATATTTTTGGAAAATTCCGATTCAAAAACTTCCCCTGTATAGTCTATATAATGTACTTAATAATACAATATAATGGCTGTTATATGAGAAAGTAAAAATATTACTGAAATCCAAATGATACGTGATACGGATACAATCATTTAAAAATATTTTTCCCTGTCAACACGTAAGGTATAAAGTGAGAAATTATCGTTTTATTAAAATTCTCTCCCGGTTTTCAGGATAAGTAGCGTAGTAACAAATAGTAAAGGAATGTCCTACATAAAGACAATTTATCATGCGAATATACAACTTTAGGACTGGGAATGAATTTTAATGTATTTCATACATAGTAGATGTGGCCAAATTTAAATCAAAATTTAAAAAAAAACTTGTCATGAGCGATATATATATATATATATATATATATATATATATATATAATAAGCCCTAATTTTCTATATAAACATATATCGGCAAATGCTTCGTTTTCGAAATACAGGGTGTTAAAGTTTTAAGAAAAAAATTGTTATTTAGTCATAACTTTTTTAGTACTTGAGATATTGTTATTAAATTTGGTAAACAGCATTTGAGTAACAAAAGGCATTTTTTGATTTGAAATATTTTTTAATTCTTTATCAGTGGCATCCGTACAGGATTTTTTATTGAATATTCTTGAAGAAAAAATGGTACGCTACTGCTTTTCTTGAAAACAAAAATAATTCCTAAAATCTCCACTCAGTTTGGAGCAAGTTTGATCCCTTGCCTTTTTTTCGTGCGATGCAAAGATTTCGAGTTAAAAACTAAAAACTATTTTTATGTATGGCGTAGTTAAAATTTCCCTTATTGTTAATTATTTCAGTGGCAAAACCTTTAACATCTTGGTATGCCATGATTGCATTTTTGTGACAATTGGACAATTGCTAGTTTCGTCTTTAAAGTGTGACATTTGAGTTTTTAGACTAAATAAATGTCAGGTACATTACAGTTTATACAAAAAGGTAATTATCAGTCTAACTAGTGATTCCAAATTGGTGTTATTCAGTAACTTTGAGTATGCTGATATTCTTTTCGTTTATGGTTTCTGTAATGGAAATGCAAATGCAGCAGTACGGGAATACCAACGAAGATTTCCAAATAGAAGATTACCTTGCAAACAAGGTTTCATTAAAACGCAGATAATGTTTAGGAATTTTGGACTCAAAAAGAATCCGAGAAACGAAGGTAGGAGAAATGAACAATATCGAAACGTAATTTTAAATAAGTTTGACAATGATAGGACATTAAGCCTACGAAGAGGAGGTCATAATTTACAAGGCAACGCAAGCCACATTTACCCGAAGCTGCTCAGTAAATTTCCATAATTTACGAATCGGGAGCCATGACAATGCACGTGTTGTACGAACTAGAGCATTTCAGCAAGCATTTTCTGTTAATGTTTGGTGGGGTGTAATAAATGAAATTTTTTGCAAGCCCCATATTCTACCACCACGCCTAGATGGACAGTTATTTAATGATTTTCTGCAAAATGAGTTATTTCAATATCTAGAAAATATTCCTCTAAATCTTAGAAACGAATTCTGGATTCAAATGGACGGGACTCCCGCTCATTTTGCACTTATAAATCGCGAGTGATTAGATAATAATTATCCAGAACGGTGGATTGGACGATTAGGAGCTACAGCCTGGCCACCACGTTCCCCTGACCTCACACCTGTCGACTTCTTTGTGTGGGGTTATTTGAAAAATTTAGTTTATTCCAGACCAGTTCATACAAGAGAAGAACTGATTCTAAGGATAGAGCAAGCCTGTGAAACTTTGCGAGCCAATACGAATTTTATACGCCATGCCACTGACACAGTTAAGAGCAGATGCCGAAAATGTGTCGAAGTTATTGGAGCTCATTTTGAGCAATTATTGTGAATTTTCAGGCCCACATTAATCCTTAATGATATTTAAAGTGCTCTATAAATTTTTTTCACGTTCTAAGTTAATAAAAGTTATGAATTCTAGTTTTTGTAAAATTAATTTCGAACTTGGTTAATAAAGAGTAGTTTCTGTAAAATGAAGTATCATCTTTAAAATTGAATTAATTCTAATTACCGTTTTACAAAATGAATCGACGATTTTAGAATTATAAACTCATCTATCATACTTTAAAGACGAACCTAGCAATTGTTCAATTATCACAAAAATGCAATCATGGCATACCAAGAGTCGACAATGAAGGAATGATGGTAAGTACCAAGGACATTAGATTTTAATAGGTTGCCTGCTAACTTCTGCGATGTCACCCTGATAACCCAAACATAATGCAAATCTCCATTACAACGGGTCGATGACGTCATCTCTCCTTAGTTGTCAGACAAGCTTTTATTTTAGAAACCCTACATACGTTGTTCAGAAATTATCAACTCACCCGGAATGCATGAAATAAATATCGGAAACCAAATAATTTTAAAAACTTGCTGCTACAATCCCACCTTAAAGGTTTTGCTACTGAAATTAACAATAATGGAAATTTTAACTATGCTATACATAAAAATGGTTTTTAGTTTTTTACTCGAAATTCTTACACCGCACAAAAAAAAGACAAGGGATCAAATTTGCTCCAAACTGAGTGGGGATTTTAGGAATGATTTTTGTTTTCAGAAAAAGCAGTAGAGTACCATTTTTTCTTCAAGAATATTCAATAAAAAATCCCGTACGGACGCCACTGATGAAAAATTAAAAAATATTTCAAATCAAAAAATGCCTTTTGTCACTCCAAGGCTGTTTACCAAATTTAATAACAATACCTTAAGAAATAAAAAAGTTATGACTAAAAAACAATTTTTTTCTTAAAACTTTAACACCCTGTATTTCGAAAACGAAGCATTTGCCGATATATGTTTATATAGAAAATTAGGGCTTATTTTGAATGCAGAATGCGCTGTAAAAGTTTGGACACTGCAATTCGGGACACCCTGTATATATATATATATATATATATATATATATATATATATATATATATATATATATATATATATATATATATATATATATATATATATATATATATATATATATATATATATATATATATATATATATATATATATATATATATATATATATATATATATATATATATATATATATATATTTTTACTCCTTCACGGATGGAAAAATACAATGTGTTTTCATCCCGGGTGTACATCCGTTCACTACTGTCGTTCTGAAAAGAACAGTTTTGCTGACGTTTCGCCAAAATAACATTTGGCATTTTCGAAGCTTTCTTTCTCGCGTCCGAATAGAGAGTGAAGTGTTGGTGACTGCGACGCTTCCTTTTATACCCCCACTCGGGGCCGAAGGTTATATCTGCGCAGGCGTTGGTCGTTATTTATGTTTTCCGGATGGTGCTGTTGTTGTTGCGCTAATTGCGCTTGAGCTTTTGCGATTTTAGATTTGTCGATTATTGTCTTCCATACTGTTGGTAGTTTTAATGATTCGTCCCTTTTATTCAAATCACCTTGCTTTTCAATTTCTATGGCTTCTCGGATTATTCTGGTCTTATAATGTTCTATATTGGCAATCTCCCTACACCCATCGAAATTTATTTTATGGCCGGTTTCCTGATGATGTAGGAATAAAGCTGAGGTTGTTTGTTTATTTCTGATGCTGAGTTTATGCTCTTCCACTCTTGCTGATATTCGCCTGTTAGTTTACCCTACGTACAACTTTTCACAGTCCTGACACGGAATACTGTACACTCCGTGGTTTTCCAGTTTGATTTTATCTTTTGGGTGTCCGAGTAGTTTACCTATAGTTGTTTGTGGCTTGTGTATTGTTTGTATGTTGTGTTTCCTCAGAATTCTTCCGATTCTGTCTGTTGTGCCTTTTACATATGGTAAGACTACTCGTTGCTTTCCCGGTTCATATTTTTTGTTGTTCGTTGTTCGGGAAACCTGTGCATTAATAGCTTTCTCTATGATGCGATTTGTGTAGCCATTTTTCTTTAAAGCACTAGATATTACCTTAAGTTCGTTTTGTCTCGTCTGTGTTTCAGTTAGTCGCACGGATCTAGATATTAGAGTATTTGCCACAGCTTGAATTTGTGCTGGGTGATGATGTGATTTTGCATTTAAATATCTGTCTGTATGTGTTGGTTTTCTATACACGGTGTATTCGAAATGTCCGTTATGTAGTTTTGTGACCAAAACATCTAAAAATGGTAGTTTGTTGTTTTCCTCTAACTCTAGAGTAAATTGTATTCTGGGGTGGATTGAATTTACGTGAGTCAGAAATTTTTCGAGCTCTGCATGACCATGTTGCCATATAATAAATATGTCATCCACATAACGAATCCATAATTTAGGTTTTAAACTTGCTTTCTCAAGAGCTTTCTTTATTTATGATATACGGATGTACACCCGGAATGAAAACACATTATATATATATATATATATATATATATATATATATATATATATATATATATATATATATATATGTATATTTATATTCCACGAGATTACTTTGCGGCTGCCGGTTTTTTATTGCGGTATCGATATTAACGAAATTTGGTAGGGTTAATACTCTAACAAAACGTCATTTTTATGCATCTATGACGAGTTTTTCCAACTTTTGATTTTTAAAAATGGCCGTCCTGTATATATTTGCATTTTTATATCGAATTTTGTCCAAATTTTTTTTTTAAATTAAATTTTCCTTTTCCATCTAGATTGCCATGATCATTCTAAAATTACTCTACGTACTTTACCCTCTTTTAGAAAAATACTAAATTAATTTTATATTTGCAAACTTTTTAGATAGAGGGCTCTAAACTTCAATATTTTAGTATTTTTTGCCCTAGCTGGAAAAACTGAAATGGAAGCATATCACTTTCATAACATTACTAAATGTAGTATTTCATTACGAAACGTTTCTCTGTTTTCGTCAAACATGTTTGTTTCATTAGGTAGTTAAAAATGTTTTTTGTACTTGTCAATGGATTAAATCGAGTATGTTGCAAAAGGGTTGTTCGGTGAATAATAAAAGATTAATTTATCTAGTAATTAAAGGTATTTATTTAAAACAGAGTAAAACTAACTATATCAATAATCAAAACAATAACAATAACAATAAACTAAAACCTAAACAATGAAATACCTATGCTTAGCACCAATTATATTTTCAAAGTGTTTTTAAAGATATAAAATCTCTTTGTTTTCTTTTTTTTTTCAATACCTATGGTTTACCTGTGTTTGTATAAACAGTTTTTAAACAATTTAACTTTAAATTTTTATTTTAGATGCAATAGGGCAGACGTTCCCAAACTTTTTGAGGCATGGAGCACCTTTCAGTAGAACAATATGTGTTCGGCGGAGCACCAATCATATTTTTAATCCTCCAAATCGGTAGAAAGAAATGCAAAGAAGGCGCGATCAATATTTAGTCTTAGTAGCTAGTGCTACATAGGGTGAAAATTCTGATTCACATAAGTATGTTGTGACAAATGGCAGAAGGATTTAGGAACTAGTTTATTGCTCACATTATCTAAGCAATATTGATACAATTTGCTGGGTTACTGATATAAAATATATATTCGCTATTTAAAATATAAGTTTCTTGTTTAGTTTTTGCCTTAAACTAATAAAATCACGTGTCCTATTAAACCTATTAAAGTAAACTCTGTCCTTTAAATATGCTCACAATTTTTTTTTAAGTTTTACTTTAATAAGTTTGATAGGACACGTGATTTTATTATTTTATGGCAAAAATTAAACAAGAAACTTTAATTTTAAATGATGTTTTTATATTAGCAATGCATTTCAAAAATTAGGCAAATTAGGTAGGTATGTGAAGAGTGTTTTAATAATATGAAAGTTGGTTTACTGGTTTTTAATACCCTAAAATTTAAGTGTTTTATTTTCGGTCGCCATCCATGGCTAAACAATATCCGATCAATTCTAATGAAACAAACATGTTTGAACGAAAATAGAGAAATATTTCATAATGAAATACTGCATTTAGTTATGTTATGAAAGTGATATGCTCCATTTCAGTTTTTCCAGCTAGGGCAAAAATACTAAAATAATGAAGTTTAGAGCCCTCTATTAAAAAAGTTTGCAAAGATAAAATTAATTTAATATTTTTTAAAACAGGGTAAAATACGTGGAGTCATTTTAGGATGATCATGACACTCTAGATGGAGAAGGAAATTTTAATTTAAAAATAAAGTTTGGAGAAAATTCGATATACAAATGGTGCACTCGGACGTAAAACGATCTGTAGAATCCGAAAAATCAAAAATATACAGGATGTCCAATTGAACAACCAAAAGTTGGGGTCACTTCCGGTGAAACCAGAAGTCGGAAAAACTCGTTTTAGATGCATAAAAATGACGTTTTGTTAGAGTAATAACCCTATCAAATTTAGTTAATATCGATAGCGAAATAAAAAAATGGCAACCGGAAAATAATCTCGTGGATATCCAGTATATACGATGTTTGCCAAAAGAATTTTTTCTAAAGAACATATCAAAATTGAACTGAATACCATTTATAAAAAAATGTTTTTCCTGCTTATATTTCCTAAATTTTACATGCATATAGAAAATAATGTGCAGCATGAATATTAATTAATCAAACCGTAACCGAGATTATAAAATATACATAATAGCTAATGGATTATACCAATAATCCAAAAAAAACTATAGGTCATTAATTAAATGAAATAACTAATTTTATGTTTGTGAACATAAAACCTTTATATACATTTTGTATTATTTGGTTTCCCAGGCTTTTATTGGACTAATGTACCAATAGAAACAGAGGGAAACTGCTCAACTAATAGTTGTACAGAATATTCCAGAATTGGTGAATAATTTCTCAGATACAAAGAGGTCAAGCAATAAGGATGCTAGTTTGTTTTATAGAAGGTTTCTGCTAAACTGCGGTGTTCAGTCTTAAACCATAATCCTCCCCCCAAAGCATTTATCGTTCTTCTACTGCGCTTTCAAGACAAATTTGGGTAATTGTTTTTTGGAGAGGCAATTTAAATATTGCCCCTTTGAATAGGTGACGTCGCCTTTCGCCACTTTCTGTTTGTGCTTCTATAGCAATAATTTGATGAAAATATTTGTTAAAAATTGTATGATACTTAACTCATTTGCTGATAAAATTCAGAGTTAGATTAGATCTTTATTATCATCCATTTCAAAAATAATTTTTTTTTGTTTGAACGTAACTCTCCACTACTTTCAGTTATTCTTACTAAACTTTTATATGTGGTTTTACATATACTTTTATACTAGAAAGCTTCATCTACTTTAATAAGATTTGGTCTCACTATATTATACACATATTCTTATATACTTTGCTCCTCCGGAACAAATTGTGCTGTAACTACACGTCATATAAAGTTTTATTGGGAAATTTAGGCCAACCTAGATATATTATACAAAGATACACAACACTGAAGGTGCAATACAAAATTAGTTTTTCTCAGCCGATATATGGGTCTTTGTTGCTTTCTTGGAATTTGTTCTGAAAAAATTCTATTAGGGTCAAAAGGTAGGTACTGTATTTTGTACGTAACATTTACCTACATATAATTAATAAAGTAAAGGATTTACGTTCTTGAAAGATGTATGGAATAATTCCATATGACTTAAAATTTGCTTTATATTAATAAATATCTTAATATGAAGTCTGCATTTTTCTCTAAGATTTAGAGATGTTAAGCTAAAATTACTTTCCTATTTAATTAGAGGGCATTCAATTGAAATTATGGTGATATCGGTGAATTAGCGTGTGAAAGGAGATATCTAAATCGGTCTCCAAAAGTATCTATCCAAAATATGATATATTGAGTTCTTTGTGCTAAAGGTTACATATTGACCACACCAAAGCTTACTTAATAAATATATAAGTTGCAGCACTTGAACACGTGACTCGATTTAAATATTCTTTGCGTCGTGCCCCGGCTGGTAAATTCTGGGTACCGATCGGGTAGTGCTGCCAATCAGTGTGCAATTACACGATTTTCTTGTAATTTGAAGTAGATGCGTGTAATATTTGTGCCCTTGTCAAAAGTATTTAATTTCCGTGTAATATGTAACACAGACAAATTATATTTTACAGTCAGCCACCTGGTCAAGCCAAGTTGAGCACGCCACTAAAAGTTTAAGGTTTGGCAAATGGTGCAAAAACCATCCTTATTGCATTGCAAGTAGGAGATAGCCGATGGTTAAAATTGCAAGTAGGAGATAGGAAAAGATGCGTATAGTTAGTGCTCGGCTTCGTTTGACAATAGACAAAGATTTTTAGTTATTTATTGGGCCAATGATCGACCGATGTACACTGGGGCAGAAGTCATAATACAATAAGTGATAAAAATTAAATCTGCCTAATTTTGCTAAAATTGATGTATTCTCGTATGTTTTATATTGCTGAATTATCAGTTAGATTAGTAGGCGCTGAACCGGCAGTCATCGGCGCGTCGTTGCTAAGAAACAGATCATGTTTTGCAGCTTGTCAAAACGATTTGTAATTTAGTTAACCGGTAGTGGTATATTTCCTTGTTTTTATAATTGATTGTGCCATAAGTTGTTTATATTTATTCTAGAAGTGACATTGCTCTAGTCAAGATCAGGTAAGTAAATTATTATTTCAATGGTTTTTGCGATATATTAGGCGACTAGTTATATATAAACTAATTTTTTACTAGTTTATGTCAAAAATTCGCATTTACCTAATACAATTTCAAAAACACAAGAGATTTAGTTATAAATCCGGGCACATCTGGCTAATTTTTTTGCAAATTATTTTTCCTTAGTTTATACAATTTAATATTCTAATGCAGATTTTTGCCCGTTTTTGCCCCACTTTGAGTTATTCGAACTTTGCCAAATCCATAAACTGCTGAGAATAGCTACTTCGAAAACTTTCAAAATGACTTCAATTAAACATAACTTTCGATATTATGCGATGAAATTTGGAACAAAAGTTAATGACAATTTCGTATGTCAAACTGACAGATGGCCATAGTTTGAATTTCTTTTATATCCGACCGAACGTTAAGATGCACATTAATGTGCATATTTGAGAGCGAAAACTAATGCCTTAGGACTACTTATTAGGGGTTAGAATAATGCTATTTTACAAGCTTTTATTTAACCTGCAATATATGTATGTATGTGTGTATGTATATATGTATGTATGTAATGTATGTATGTATGTTAGTTCGGGTCAAATCTGGCAACTGAATTTTAAAGCAGTTATCCTCAACCGATTGAGCTGAAATTTTGCATACACGTTTAGTTTGGATGACACTGCATGGTTAGTTATGTGACGTCATTCTAAAGCCAATATGGCGGACCGTCCAAGATGGCAGACTAGTTATTTTTTATGCACTCCCATAATATGGGTATCAAACAAAAGGATTTGCTGACAAAAATACAAAAATAAACTGACGTAACTCTAAATCTAATATGGCGGACTGCCCAAGATGGCCGCGTACTTACTTAAGTTTTATACACTCCCGTGATATGGGTATTAAATGAAAGAGTTTGCTGCGTACAACACGAAAAATTAATATTAAAAACATATTTTTAAAAACAAGCTTTTATTTAAATGCTCCAAAAAAGTCGAAAATAATTTTAAATTAAATAAAACACATCAATTTATTACATTGCATATATATATATATATATATATATATATATATATATATATATATATATATATATATAATATATATATATATATATATATATATATATATATATATATATATATATATGATATAAAAGCTTGTGGCGAGGTTAATTATAAATTATATACATACAAAAATCTCGCGACAAGCTTTTTTATATCATATAAATTAGGTAATGTAATAAATTGATGTGGTTGATTTAATTTAAAGTTATTTTCCACTTTTTAGAGCATTTAAATATAAGCTTGTTTTTAAAAATGTTTTATATTTTATAAATTCGAATTATTGAGACAATTGTAATTAGAGCAATTAATATTCAAGGCAGGCTATCTAGAAATAACGACAGAATGACAGCAATAGGTAGTATTCCATTAAAAAATCTAAACTATGCTAAGTTTTTATTTTGACATATAAATTTGCTGTTTTTAAACAATTATGTGACCAATTCAAATCTCATAGTCATATACCGAATGGTTTCAAAATTAGGGAGGGGCGACGAACTTTATGCCACCTAATAATTTTCTTTTTTTTAGATCTATTCTGGACTCTAAATCAGTCATGAATTCCGACACTCTAAACATCGCTAGACGTGCAATGGTCAATATCATGAAAAATTCTGAATGTTACAATTTAAAAGGTCAGTTTGATTTTTTACAAAAAGAGATCGAGAAAAGGACGGGTGGTCTAAGCAATCAACATAATATTCAGTTGATTGTTCGTTTTAAATCTGAGTATAAATCACGATGGGAGGCATCTCATCGTTTGGAGCAAAGTTTTCTAGAAAATAACAAGATCTGGCAGGATTCGTTCTTAATTTTCTCATGTAGTAGTAATAAACGTAGCGGTCGCCCGACAGTGCCATTTGAGCACAGTACAGAAAGGACGAAAAGACAAAAGACTAAAGACTTGAGAAAGTCAGTTCCTCTAACTCAATTAGCTTATGCTACTGTAACGTGATAATTTCGGACTTATAGCATGCTAATAATAATATTAAACTATTTAAATAATTATATAATAAACAAATTTTTAGATAATAATACTACTAAATATTAATCATTTTTGAATTTACAATTTTGCTTTCCTATCACGTTTGTCTTTTAAAACTACGAAAACTTCTTTTAATGCACTATGGATTTAATATGTTAATGATTATTCTTGTGCGATTCTGCCGTTTCGATTTTTAGAGAACAGAATTTTGGATTCAGTTAGTGCGAACTGAAATAAAACAAGTATATTAGAATTACACTGTATAGGTCCGCGCAACTGATCGATGTGTCACGACATCTCCAGGTCTCGTTTATCAATAGCCTGGCTTACGGTTCGATTATCGATTTTTCTGTCGTTAATTTTGGAAAGGTACCGCGGTGGAAGTGGACGGTCGGGGCAGTTTCCTCGGTCTCCTGCACACATCGCAGTATTCTATCAGGCGCATTTGGTCGTATCGTAGGTTCCTACAAAAGAGGGCGCTACATTGTCAATTTTGGGAAAGAATTATTCAGATGAGTCGGATGCATTATGGCAGGTCTAGATTTTGTTATTATTTTCGAGGGCTTACAATGGTGTAATTTGGGGTTCTTTTGGAATGCCCAAGTATAGTTTTGTGAGTGATTTTTTATGATAAGTTTTCCGGTAATATTGCCCTCCGTGATGCCGACGTATTTCTAGTCATTTCTAGTTTTATCGACCGGTTCCTGTGGTTACAACAGCAATCTGTGACCGTAGTTGCCGGATCATGAATAAGTTTCCGATCCCGTGACTGCAGAATTTTTATATCGGATGTGACATTTTACCTGACTGTGGCTCTGAAACAATGAATTTTATATATTGTTTCTATTTCTCGGATTTGACCTTTGGATATTTAATTGACGGATATTTGCTGTGCCTTTGGTGTTAAGTATGACTGGTTGCTTATTGATAAAGAATTGAAGTCTTAACTAGGATTTTATGAGTGGAATCGTGGCAACATGGCGAGACATTTTGGACCTGTTGCTCCAAAAATTTGTTCCTGCTTGGTGAGTCTCAAGTCAGCAGTGTGGTGCGCGGTCCATTTTCTGATGCCTTCATCATAATTTTCAAGTAGAGCCTGGCTTGATCGTATTTACGAGATTTATTGATGAGCATCTTTTGCGAAATAGTTCCTGTTTGGATTTGAAAGTTCTAAAGTTGTTATTCGGGCACTTTGGGGTTTTTTTTGGACAGAGGAAGTTCGCACCCACGAGGGAGAATTGTGAAAATGGCCGCCACACTCTAAAATCCTCGTTCCACCATCTTTAGAGGATATCCTCCTGCTGACTTGCCATATTGGCACCTGGAATAGCAGATTCCGGTGAGTTTTTGTATATTTGATTATTTAATAATATGATAATGCCCGTGTATGGTTCTTAGTGGCCATTTCCATGACCATACGCCATTTTGTTGAACATCTTCGGTCTGGGTTGACATTTTATTTCTTTAAATTTAGAGTCAAGACTTCGTAAGAAGCCCACTGCACTTGTCCAGACCATCGACAACCACTCGTTGATTCCGTTTTTAGCATTAGGCAACTGCTAGACCCAGACTCCATTTTGGTTAGAAAACCCTCAGAAGGAGGTAATATTATTTTATTTGCATATTTTATTTAATTTTTGTTTACATTTTGGGCTATATTTGGATATGGTTTAATGTTTGCTAATGGATGTTTTCTCTTTAGGGTTTTTTTTTTTTGGTTTGGATATTATTCCAAGGGATTTCCGTCACGACGACGATCAAGTCCTGGAATTTGGATTTTTCTTTGGATCAGTTATTGGGATTGCCAACTTGCCTGACCAGGCAAGAGACTCACTTTCAGCATCGGAGCTGGTGCTGCTCCCACCTGTATACGCCTGAGTCCAGGTGACATTTCTTCGCCTGAAGGTCTGAACAGCTAACGGCCACAGCTATTGGAGGACGTCCAGATAAGTAACCGTAGCAAATAATTAAAATTTCAACTATTATATCTTTTGCAAGCTAAATTCCTCGATACAGTCAATTAGCCAATTTATTAATTTGTTCTTCATATTTACAAATTCAAATTTAAATTAATTTTTCTCACTAAAAATCAAAATCTATTTACTAATTTTAAACTAAACTTTTTACCTTATTATTGAGCTGACTGGCTTATCGAGTGGCCTTTAATAACTTGTTTTGATTCTATTTATAGTTTTTGATGTATTTCACTGACTTGTATTTGATTTTGCACTCACGATTTATGGCGTCATAATATCGACCGTGGTACTATATTTTTATATATTCCTGCATACTGTTGACCATTGTCATATTTATATTTTTTTTATTATTCATTTTCTTGTGTACAATATCGATTTCTCTTAAGCTGCAGGTAATTTTAATAATTAAGATTAGAAGCTTAGTACATATTATAGCTGTATCGCTGTTGGCCCGCGTTTGGACCATACCTACATATACTATTATTGTACTTGAAATAACTTTTGAAAAAAAAAACAAAAAGAACAACTTATTTGATATTAGTATATGATTTCAAACAAAATTTTGCGTTTTACTGCTGCTACCTACCTACAAGTGAGACCCTCATATCTTAATTAATTATTTGGTATTCTGTGAAGGTAAGCTCATTGGTATAAGATAATATTTTGGTTTTTCGTTGCTTGGAATCGCTAGAGTTGTGCAACACTGGGCGATAATTCGTAATTATTATCGGCCTAGTACTTCATTAATTTATTTGATAAAGTAGAGTAATAATTAATTACGTGGCGCAAAATATTTAGATCTTAACCCAGCCCTTCTCCACTGTTGCTGTCGGCCTCTACTATTATTCTCCCCAGCTTGTTCCAACTCTTAGGGTCTCCAACGCCTTGATGAATTCGAAATTCAGTATACTTTATTGATCATTAAATAAATATCCGGTAAGTGAAAATTTTTGTGCCATACTACACAAATGGCAACGCGTGCTTCAAGACAAACAGAGGCTTCCAAACTGGTGAGAGAAGTTGTATCTGATCCATCTGCTTGCACTAAATACACCGATGCATATAAAGAGTCCTTGGAAACTACTCCTATATCAATAGAAGATGCTCTAGCGCTCATAGTTGAATCGGGTTTATCTGGATCCAAGGTAGTGTGGCAGAATCCAAGACCACGATCTACAAGGTACTGTCGTCCTTTAAAAATTGAATTTGTCAAAAAATTTACAGCTGTTTCGTTGGCAGAAAAAGCAAAGATTGATGCCAAGATTCAACAACTGACTTTAAGTCAAATACAGGTGGTTGAAGATATTCTAAAGGTAAAACACAACATGATATTTGCTGTGATTGATGGAAAAATTTGCAATGCCATTACGGAAACGACCTCTATACAAAAGTGTTACATATGTGGAGCTACATCTAAAGATTTTAATGACATCGATACAGTCCTTAAGAGACCAATAAAACCCGAAAATCTGGAATTTGGAATTTCGGTTTTACATGGGTGGATAAGGTTTTTCGAATGCCTTCTTCATTTGGCATATAAACTGCCGGTTCAGAAATGGCAAGCAAGAGGTGTGGATAAAGGGATTGTTGCAGAAACAAAAAACAATACCAATGATGGTAACACGGCCAGGCGATTTTTTAAAAATTCAACCATTTCAGCTGAAATTACCAAAGTGGACTTAAACCTTATTGAACATTTTCATGTCATACTGATTGTTATATCAAGTGGTATGAAAACTCATCAGATAGAGACTGCCAATACTGCCTCATCTCGTCCATCATGGATCTGATATAAGTGACAAAATGCTTTAAACATTTTTTTTTTCATACATTTCACATCATTATAGAAAGATTAACAGTGATTCCACTTCTCATTTTATTTTCAGAAACCAATAAATGATTGTTAGTTACCTTAACATACACAACTGAAGACTTTTCTGAAGCCAACTTTTGAATCGCTTGGTAGTATTCGAATCTAAACGACTTTTCAATACTGAGTCCTTATTTATCATTCTTTACAGTTTCCAGCACATTGCATATTATTATGCACTTACATCGTACACAAACTGTAAACTTTTTCCTTTTTTTTGTCACTGCAGAAAACTCCATCTCTAGTAGTAGTAACAGTACTTTCATAACGTAAACACTGTGGCCCTGTTGCAAAAAAGTGTAACAGGTAAACAACTAAGTATAGTCAATATGTAACCTTCAGTTAGACACCAACAGTCCTACAGAATATATATTGGATGGGTGCTTTTGGTGACCGATTCAGATAACTGCTTTCACTGACTACTTCACCGACGTCACCACAATTTTAATTAAAGCCTTCTAAATAGGAAAGTAACTTTAATTTAAGATCATTGAATTTTAGAGAAAAATGTCAGTTAGTTCATTAGGAAATTATTATTATAAAACAAAATTTAAGTCAAATGAAATTTATTCCATACATCTTTCAAAAATGTATATCCTTTACTTTATAAATTATATATAAGTAAATGTTACGTACAAAATTCAGTACCTACGTTTTGACTGTAATTCAATTTTTTTCAAAATTTTAGAAAGTAATAAAGGCGCAAATATCGCCTGAAAAAAACTGAAATAATATATCTAGGTTGGCCTAAATTTCTGAATAAAGCTTTATATGACGTTTCGTTTCAGTCCAATTTGCTCCAGTAAGAGCAAAGTTTATAAGCTTATGTGTATAATATAGGGAGGATTATATAGTAGATGAAGGTTTCTAATACAAATGTATATGTAAAATCATATATATAAGTTTAGTAAGATTAACTAAAAGTGGTGGAGAGTTATGTTCAAACTAAAAAAAAACTTCTCAATTTTTGAAATGGGTGATAATTTTTCTAATCGAGCTCTAAATTTTATCAGTAAATAAGTTAAGTATCATACAATTTTTGAAATTATAGTTTTTGGGACAACCACGAGCAAAGTAGACTTACAGCTGGTTGTAGAAAACTTAATTGCTGTTTAGAATATTTAACCGAGCTTTCGGATTTGACAAGCTGCTTATAAAAATCTAGGAACTCGCTGTCAAATTTGACATTCCATTGAACCTTCTAAACTTTAAACGAGCTTTCTGCAACCGGCCGTCAGACTGTATCTTAGATGAACAACTTACTTTTTATAAGACATAATTCCGAACTACCTTTTTTTGTCATGAGCCAACTTTAATACATCATTAAAACAGAGAGGTGTGCTAGGTGCCCTTTAATTCTGTTCTATAGAATATTCTGCAGAAATCTATCTACTTAAAGAACATATAATATACAGGATGCCCCATTTAAAAAATGCAACTTATGGTGATATCTTGTAAAATTGCTGTCGTTTGAGTTTTTCGAATCATTAGAAAACACTTGTTAAGCAACTAAAGAAGATACGGCGGGTTAAAATGTTTTCAAGATAAATTAATTACACTGTCTAGTTATCCTGTTGTTTTGAGTTTGTGGAACTTTATGTCGTACTGCGATTAATTAATTACTCTTTTCTAGAAATACAACAATATGTGACACAGGTTCGTATTAAAAGTTTGTCCGAATAAATAGACTTTGGCTACTTTAGTCTAGCAAAAAGTGGCCTGAATCCTTATAGATGTATTATGCATCTATGCGTATATCCTTTAAAATGAATTAATGTGGACCTGTTTTTAGTTTGTAAAATAGAAATAACACCAATTATGTAGGAAATGATCTCTCCACGAAATTTTCTTCCTGATCTCGAACGCAGTGGACTTAGTTTTCTAACTCAATGCCGAGGCTCTTTAATAATTCCTATTTACAAATTAACTAGAACTGGCATTTTTGCTAGCCAACGTAGACCAATATCATCAACTATCGCCATCTCAGTAAACTTATAAAAAGACTGGTCAACCACAGACAAAAACAAATGGGTCTCAGACAAAACAAATCTAAAGTAGATCGTCTGTTAAGTTTTGACATGGATATCCATAATGCATTTAACCAAAAATCTTATATTATAGCAGCATTTCTATATATGACTTTTGACTACGTCAAAAGCTGGACTGTGTTCGATACTCTACATTCATGGAACATCTCTCAATTTACACTTACAGAATTCTTCGTTATTGACAATATAGAGTTAAAGTACACCATACCTTATCATACATATTTTTACCAAACTTCTGACATTTCTTAATGATCCTTCATTAGTTTAACACTATTCTTAGAGACACTAACAACAACAATAATATCCAAACACACCTACACATAGTTTTAACTCAGTTAAACGGACTCATCAAAATTAGTCGTAGTGTACTTCTGCAGAAAAATTAAGTGCACAGCAAACACTAATCTAAAGGTAGATTTCCATTAAATAGAAAATAAATGACAATACTCCTTCTTGGGCATGACATTTGACAAACGAATTGGAATAAAGATCTAGCAATGATAAATATGCTTTCAAATTTGAATTGAGGTTCAAACAGAATCTCTTACGTAAGAATGTATACTATTTAAATGATAAACTAAAATAAACTCCATTAAATTGGCTAGTTTTGATTAATAAGTCACTATATGATATAATATCCAAAGAAAAGATATAACCGCGTTGAATAAAAGACGTTTTTTCATGTCTTTACATATTATGAATATACACTGGGTGATATTTGGTTAATAAAGGAGTTTAAATTTTAACATACATTACATGCAATATTAAAAATATGAATTAGAAACATGAAAAAAATATTTTTGTATTTGTAAACTTTTTAATTATCTGTATAAACTAGTGCACTATTTTACAATTAAGTAGCATCATAGCAAACTGATTTTTAATTTTCTGCACAATATTTTTTTGTTTAAAATATAATATGCACTCTAAATAATATCCTACCCTGTATAAATGTGCAATATGTCTTAGAATAATAATTTAGGTCTTACAATAAAATATTTAATTTTAAAATCGGTTGAAAAACATATTTCGATGACCCTAATTTGTCCATGTAAAACATTTTAAATCTGAATATATGCAAATTTTGGCTTTTGGTTTCAAGGGCACACAGTACTTTGCGTTGTAATGACAAAAACGTATCCTTAATTTGTTTTGTGTCCTTAAAATGCACTTCACTTAAGTAACGTATGTTTAGTTGAGGGTAGGAACTTCCAGTTCTCACACATAACTTAAATTTTAAAAATTCTTTGACGTTAGCAACTCTTCCTAAAGTCAAAATAGAACTAAATTTCCAATTTCAGAAAATGAAAAGTTTATATTTTACGTTATTCTATAGAATAGAATAGGTCCCTAAAATGTTCAGATTTAAATTTATTATAAACTCTATAATATTTTTTATAAAATAAGACTTTCTACTTAGTTGTTTCCTGAATAATGCCAATATTTTCAAATGATGAAATATTTGTACAAAAATGACGACAAATTAGAAATGTTATACTTACTTCAGTGATGATTTTTGTGCTAGTAAGTGTCAATTAGATTTTTCTTCACAAGTGGTGTTGTAAGTCTTCCCCTATTCTGCAAAAAAAAAACAAATAATTTATCGAGTTAGCCGTTACTTGATGGAAATTCATTATCACTAGTATAATAAATAAACAAACTATATTTGTTTAGTAATTTTCACTAATTTATTTCCGTTTGACAGCTGTTTCGACACAATGTGTCTTTTTTAAAAACCAACTTAAGACTGATACTAAAACAAGATTTTTTAACAGTGATAAAAGAGTCTACCTACCTAACCCTATCATATTTTAGCAATAAAGATTTAATAGTGGGGAACCGTTTAAGTCACTTTGATCGTTCAATAAAATACTATGGTTTTTCCTGTTATTAATTTCTAGACTTCCCAAGTAATTTAACTTTTATTGGCTGAATGCAACGGTTTAAATACATTATTAAAATTATGATTTGTTTCTAATAAATATTTTGCATAATTAGAATCAGTTTTTTGTTTAATATATGATGTTTTGTGTTCATTGATACGTTTATAAAGAGATCTACCAGTTTGACCAATATATACTTTTTCCCAAGAACCACATTTTATATATGAACTAATTTTTGGTCCTTATTTGTATAAGACTTGTTATTCTTAATATATCTACCTAAAGTATTATTAGAACAAAAGGCTACTTTATGATTTGTTTTTTTAAGATATTTCTCTATTTTAGTGCTAATTTTTCCGGTATATGTTAATGTGTTAAACTTAATATTGTCTTTTGTATTGAAATTAGGATAAACGATTGAGTGCTTTTTTATATTATTTTTTTTAAGATTTTTGTCTATTATGGTTGCGTCATAACTATTATTAACTGGAATCTGTTTTATAATATTAGTTCCTTGTTAAAATTTTCTATTGACAGAGGTACATTAATGCCATCTTATGTGTGAATGGGTAGTTTGATGTATTATGTATTGTTATATCTGTATAGGATGGTTTATGATAAATTTCAAAATCGCGTTTATTATTAGTGTTCCTGATTTTTAAATCTAAAAAGTTTATAAACTTGTTTTGTTCTAATTCTAAAGTAAATCTTATATTTTTATGTAATTTACTAATAGAATTTAGAAAGAAGTTAAGTTGTGCCTGTGAAACAAGCCAAAATATCATCAACGTATCTGTACCAATAAATAAACTTGTGTCGTACATGGTGATTATCTATTATTTGTTCTCAGTTATCAAGAAATATTTTAGCTAAAATAGGACTTAACCGGTTACCCATTAATAAACGTTCTTTATTTAAATAGATCGAGCCAATAAATTCAAAATCATTTTGATCAAAGCACACTGCCAACAAATCTAAAACGTCATTCTTAACAATAGGGTTGCCTTGTTTTTTAATAGCAAATTATCCACTAAGTTCATAGCCTCAATAGAGAGGATACTGGGAAATAGGTTATGCACATCCAAAGAAATTAAAATAGCGTTATTTGGAATTGTTATATCTTTAATATTATTAATTAATTCAAGCTTGTTTTTTATACTATATTTAGGCTTGAAGTTACAAAATTTACTAATAATTTCTATTCATTTGTTAGATACCCGGTGTGCTGGAGCTGTTACATACGACACTACTGGCTGAATGAATATATTGTCTTTGTGTAACATAATAAACGAATATAGCTTCGGTGCTTGTGGGTTCATTGCCGTTAAAATGTGTTTTAGTGTGTCACTAAATAAATTACTTTCCTTTATTGCATTTTTAATTATTTTTTGAAATATATCTGTTGTTCACTGTGTTTAAAATTTTTATCATTACATAAGTAAAGGAGACTTGTCTATAGCTAGAAAAAGTTCTTGAGATATTCGGCAAAGATCTTATAGGTTTTGTCACTTAACAAGAATTAATTAATTTAAATGCATAGCAATAAGTTAACATGCCTTAAATAGTTCTTAGATAATAAGCTAATTTTGTTAAACCTCAACATTAAATACATACACTTTTCCCTGCTATACGTCTCCTATCTCTAAAAAATCGGTAAACTGGCTCTACCCGGAACTTTCCTCGTGATGTTTCCTTCCTTTCAATAGGGATAGTGAAGTATGAGATATTTTTACTTTTTACTTCCCTGGTCAAAGGGAAGTATTGTAATCGTAACAAAATCACCCTCCGAGATTTTTTTCAGATTTTCACGTTTCTGGATTCCTAGATGCCGAAAAGCATGTTTTCTCAATTCCGGCGGTCTGTCTGTCTGTCTGTCTGTCTGTCTATCTGTCTGTCTTTCGATCTGTCTTACCCGATTGACTTCAAATTTTGGCCAAAATTAAGGGTCGTATGGGGATGTCCTGTTAACATTTTGGTAAAAATTAAATATTAGAAAACAAAATGACGGTCAAATGTAAAAAAATTATTACTAAAAAACTGCTTATCCAATTTATCTCAGGTTTTGCACAAAAGTTAAGTATTATGTAGGAAGTAACTGGTAAAATTTTGGTACGGATCCAAGATGGCAGAACAGCATGACGGTTTAATAAAATATTTAAAAATTCAGCCTGAAGTGCCATAAATAATTGTGGTATACAGATGAACTGGTAAAACTGTGGTACAAAATCAAGATGGCGGAACAAAATGAAGGCTAAATAAAATATTTGTAATCGTAAAGAAATCGCCTTCTCAATCTTGTCAGTTCACGGCATAGCTTAAAAACTACTTACCCAATCGACATAAAATTTTGGTCAAAATTAAGGGTCATATGTGGCTGAGTTGGTAACATTTTGACAAAAATCCAATATAGCAAAATAAAATGGCGGTCTAGTGAATAGACGAGTTTCAATACGTCAGTAGAGTTCGCTGACCTCTATCCGGTTTAGTTATTGTAATTATTCTATTAATCAGTAAAACAATATCCTCTTACTTACTATGCGTTAAACGTATCATAATAAAGAAAATACATTGGCACCCAAAAGCCATAGGTTTAATCAAAATATTGACTTAACGTTATAGCTATTTAACAAAAAACATCCGTCAAAGTGTAAAAAAGATTTCCTGAAAACAAATAGGTTAAAACACAATTTCAAACAAAAAGCGAAGGCGTGCTTCTTTAATAAGATACCATATCTAACATAAATTAATGTACAATTTTTTATTTTGTGATTTTTATAACTGCTCCCTAAATTTATTTTGAAACCGAAACTTCTCACCAAAAAAAAATTAAACTGCCAACCACGGAATCGATATACTTCCGCATCGGTATTTATTCGTACCAAAAATCATCTTCTTAATTATTGATGGATATTACAAAAAACATAAATGAACAGAAAAAATGTATTTGCTGACCACAAAAACTCTAAAAATCAGAAACATAATATCCCGTTCTCTTTTGTGATGTGAGAGTATAATAGTATATAATATTGACGTTTTTCACACGCACGCCAATGGTAGAAGTGAAATAAATATAACATGCGCTAAAACCATTTCTACATGATACTAAAACACAATATTTCCAAGTTCAGCGATCTAACAGAACTAATAGTAAAATTTTAACCTAGCCCTTATTCTTTCATAAATCTATAAAAACTCAAACCAATCTGTATCTGCATAACTACTATGTATACACACATTTTTCAAAATATAAATATAATAAATTTGGTTAAACGTTACTCACAAAATATTTTAATAAGGTGCTGCTCAGAAAAAATAAAAATATTTCGAGTTCATCTCTGAGTTATCCGCCCAGCTAATGGGATTCGATTAGACACATTTATAAATGAAAATTCTAGGAGAGCAATGTTTGATTGGTTGTTAATATGTGTCCAAGTTTTTGAAAAGCTGCTCAAATTAATCCAATTATTCTCTTCATCTCCACCTCACTTCGCTGTCTGGTTTTCTTTTCCCAACTTGATAATGTATACAAGATAAAAATATTTTTCCACCACTTTCAGGGTTTCATTATCTATGTTTATTTTGATATTCTTAGTACATAATTCAAATTCAAATACAAAATGTCTTTTTATTGGTTACAAGAAATAAGATACAATTAACAATTGAAATGGTGGCCAGATCCAGCATGGCTGTTCATATCTAATCACCTTGAAAATAGACTTAAATGAAAACCTTGTAATTTATATGCCAATTTACAAGTAATAATAAAAATAAAAAAACTATATAGCGATATACTATAATGTAGCTTGACACGCCTAAGAATATGTAGGAACTGAGAATTCAATGTTCAGAGAGATTAAATATTTTTTAAGATTTGATTAAACGAATCTACGGACGGGCTTGCCTTGATGCTATGATGGGGTATCGCGTTATATACCTTGGTCGCATTATACGTGAATGAACGCTGAAAAGCAGCGGTGCTGTGCCTGGGAATCTGATACAGACCTCGAAGGCGTGTAATGATATTACGGACTTTTAAACCCTTTGCAACCTATCAAGAAGATACGTGGATTCTTGGGACAATGCAATTTTAAACACCAAACATGCGAGACGTAGTTCATACCTTTCGGAACGATTTAGCCATTTGGATCTCTCAAAATTATCTGATATGTGATCAAACTTACGAAGTTCGTTTGAAAATCTAATGCAGGAGTTTTGAATTCTTTGAAGGATGGTTTTATTTCTTTGCGTGAGAAAAGACCAATAAAATACATCGGCATAACCCAAATGTGACAGAATAAGGCTGTCACAGAATCTTAGTCTTACATTTGTCGAAAGAATATCCCTGTAAATATAAAGAAGTTTCAACTTAGCAATTGATTTTTGAATCGAAGAGGCGACGTGGTCATCAAATTGCAGACTAGCATCCACTAAAAGCCCAAGGTAACAGTTGGTTTAACATTATTCAGGTAGAGATAGAAATTAATATTATTCTCTATAGATTCTCTATCACGACCAAATATTAGAAGCTTGGTTTTTTTATTGTTTAGAAGTAGACCATGTGCCAAAGAAACATCAGAAATGATTTCCAAGTCATTATTAATGTGACCGCATACTGTTTGCAGATCTTCCTTCCTCGTCGGCATATTGATGAGAGAGACAAGAATTCAGATGAGATGAAAAGTCAGCAGTGTACACAGAAAACAACAAGGGACCCAGAATGCTCCCTTGCGGCACAACCCTACTGACTGCCCGAAAGTTAGAGGCTTCAGCACCCAAAACAACCCCCTGACTTCTTCCGTTTAAATAACTAATCATAAATTGAATTGCCTCGGAACCAAGTCAAAATATCGCAGTTTCTTTAGTAATAAGCCATGATCCAGCGTAGCGAATGTCTTGCTATAATTCAAGAGAATTAAACAACTATTTTTTGAACTATCCTGAACTCGAAGCAAGTCGTCCGACACATTCAACAGGGCAATACCGGTACTGTGGTCGGAGCGAAATCCAGACTGCGTGGTAGGTATTACGTAGAAGCTAAATAAATGTGTTTTTAGTTGATTGATAATAATCTTTTCCAAAACTTTTAACAAACAA
The DNA here is from genome assembly GCA_030620095.1 of Kuschelorhynchus macadamiae. Taxonomy (NCBI): domain Eukaryota; kingdom Metazoa; phylum Arthropoda; class Insecta; order Coleoptera; family Curculionidae; genus Kuschelorhynchus; species Kuschelorhynchus macadamiae. Next base: position 123,338 of record JAUTXW010005230.1, read on the forward strand.
CAAAGTATACTTATTGTTCGGAAATCAGAAGTAGAATTTGGTTTGCTAATTTTTTGAAACTTTTTTGTCAGAATACATTGATTCATTATGAAAGTAATGTGAGGTATAAGGCAGGGAATAAAAAGGCTCAGCATCTGCTCAACTTGTCGTTTGGTTACTTCGCTTAAAGAAAATCTATTAAGCACGCTTACATGCAACCCTTCTTGAATTGCCTGCAATAAGACATTCCATCAACAACCGTGGTATCTGGGCCTATCTATAAGAAATTATTGGAGACCTCTGCATTTCCTATATTATGAGCTTGCTTGTCGTTCAGTTACTTCGCTGAAAAGAAAATCTATTAAGCACGCCTACATGCAACCCTTCTTGAATTGGCTGCAATAAGATATTTCCATCAACAACCGTGGTATCTGGGACACTATCTATAAAGAAATTATTCAAGACCTAGCATTTCCTATATTATGAGCTGAATAGCTCGGTTTTAGAATTAACATTTAATACGAAAGCGTTTGCCAATATCGCTTAGGGTTAGTCTGAAATTTATAATTTAAAAGAGGCACTCTTTTCATTTCGCACTGCAGTGGTGACGTAATTTCTGAGTGTTTTTAATAATCTTTTGCAGCCTCCGTTTTGGTTCTATTATATTATTTACTAGAGCCTTTCTCACCAGTTTAATAAGCAATTTCAGATTGGGTGTGAAGCAAAGAGGCAGGTGCTTTAGTAAACTTGGATGTCTTAAAGGGAATATGTTGGCCTTTGTCACAGAATGTATTAATTTTAGCATTTAAACTATTATATCATCAACGTCACTATACTGATAAATCAAATCCCATGTTATACTCTCTAGATCAAGAGTAAAGACCTCATAATTAAATGAACTATAATCACGATAACTGCGAATCTTAACTTCACTTCGTTGTTTTACGATTTCTATGTTACAAGATACGAGGCAATGGTCAGAAATATTTTCCATGTCAACAACATGGCAATCACACCAACTAAACCTGGTGCGAATGCTTTGATAATAAGGTCTATTAAAGTCAGGAGGTATTAGTTAAACGCGTAATTT